>WWET01002738.1:73837-111445 GCA_011038615.1 Limnodynastes dumerilii | reverse complement strand
GGTGATTTCCATGGTGGTGCAGCTGTTGTAAATAGCAAAAAGTTCATTTTTGGAGTTATAACTTCATAACTCCAAAAATTAACTTTTTAAAGCTTTAGTAAATAGAGCTGTAAGATCAAAGTGTTACCGTGCAGTCGGCACCATGTATGTGGTGCTGGGAGTAATGCTCGGCATCACCTTGGGATAGTGGGAGATCGGTACAACATATGAGGTTCAGAGAATGGGAAATGTGCCAGGGTTGTATTGTATGCAGTGCCATCTATGACAGGCTTGTGGACACAATGTGTTGGAGGGGTGAAGTCCCTGTCCTAAGTCTCTCAGAAGACGACAGCCAGCTGGCAGCGATCTATATATAAGATAAAAGAAAATGTATCTCAGATGGCGCAAGTGAGAGTAATTAAAATGCACAATATTAATGACAAATCAAATGGTGCATCTAATCCATAAATAATAAATACATAAAGTGACAAAAAAGTGCAAGGAATTAAAAATATAAAAAAATAGAAATACCAACAAAAGTGTATGGTGAAAGGAAGTGAACAATCCGTATGGCTCAAAAGTTAAAGACCAAAGGACTATCTGAATTTATAATAAGAAAAAAACAAAACGTTCAAACTCTATGAAATGGTACGTAAAAACTTCATACGGCAAATGAAAAGGTGAAAAACCAATCAAATATATAACTGGATAAACCACAATCTAAAGATTCAGAATAAATAAACCAGACTGAAGAGGTCTCTGGATAAAAAATAAAAATAAAGTAGAAGTCCGTGCCTGGGAAAAAATAATAAGTCTCATAAACTAATGGCAAGAATTGCATTGATAGTTCAGAATACTTTATAGTTCCAAAGTTAAATGTTATTAGCTATCCGGTAAAAGAGTTCCACGGCTTACAGTTAGTAGATTGATTTTCAGACGCGATCTCCAGGCGGTCCACGTGTAGCTGCAGTGTCTTCTGTCAGTACTTTCTCTGCACAGAGCGGCGGCTGCCGGTGATGCTACGAAGATCTAAGTCGCTTTGATGTTACGTTTTCTCCGTGTTCTTTGTTTGATCTCTGCGGGGAGGGGCCGGGTATGTGATGGACTGCTGTTGTCTGCCCCGTGGGACTATGGCTATGAGCCCGCAGCGGATAACCGTATTATGCCCAATCAATGTTCTCCGTTATTTAGCATATATAATCAAAGAAGAAAAAAATCCAATGTGTGAAAATTGTATATTTAATTTAATTAAAGACAGTTTAATGTACATAAATATAATGAAAAAAATAAAATAATGAAAAAAAAACCCCAGGGGGGAGGACCCGTACCGGATGTTTTTTGGAGAGATATAAGATGTTAAACCCGGGTATTATATAAGCTCCTAGAACAATCCTGCTGAGTCTCCTCTCCACCTGTGTATAGCACCCACTGACGCATTTCGACCTAAGTCTTTATCAAGGCAGTGGGGGTATGAACCAGGACTACTCCTTAAATTTCCTGTTCAGGTCTAAAATTTGATTGGTAGCCACAATAATTCCCATAATAAGAAGTAAATAACATAAAACAGTGTATACAGTGTGACATACATTGGCTGTGATGGATATTTAAAATGGTAATACAAAAGATTTTACAATATTATTAATATTACATAAAAACGATAATTTAAATTAAAATACATATCAGCTACAATATTTCTATATTACTCAATTCCTTAAAAGATCTTCTATCAAATGATAATCACAAAGACAAAAATAAAGGACATGGTATGGTACAGAAAACGGAAAACTATTATGAAAAGATATATATAAGCAGAAATAAGCACACATTTAAAATGTCACTATTTAGCTGGGTCCTAAAGAGAAAAGGATATACTAGATAAAAAACTTAATTTGGAGCATACTGGGTCCTAAAGAGAATAGGATATGTTTTAGAAAAAGGAGATATGGATTAAAATTAGATGAGATAAAACTGGGGATTTATATCAAAAAGATAATGACTATGAACATCAATTGCGTATATATACCCAAAGGAGACATGGAGTGAACAAAACCAATGTTAATACATTAAGGTTAATGTGGAATCTATGATTAAGGTGTCCACAAAAAGTGGGATGCTAGAGCAGAGGACCCCAAAACCAAATAAAATGAACAATTTTACCGATTAAAATTATCTATAAAAATTGATCCCAGTAGGTCAATGCAAATGAATTTAAAAAATTGTATATTAAAAGAAAACAGTGAAAATTACATATAGATTTAATATAAGAACCTAATAAATCCACAAGTTAAGAGGTTCAAAGCAAAAGACACTATAGACTGTGTGAACAATCCTATAGAATAAATACTATAAAACCATCTTACTAAAATTCTGATCGTATGTGGGGAAAAAATGTCCTATATTATATATAAATATATAATATAAGAATGCTTATAAATAAGGTAAATACCATTAGGCTTTCCCGGATGGATATATTCTCTGTGAGTGCGTCTGCGGGATAGTAACTGTAGAAATTTACAGTACTCAGTGTTCTTAAGGGGTCGCCCACCTTAATACTAGCTGAGCCCATACCCGCTTCGCTTCCAAGTTCGAATGTGTTTTGGCCTGTCCGGGATGGTACGACCGTATCAAGACTCATTAGAGATTAAAATATCGCCGCGTTACACAAGGAACCATTTAAGTTCAAAATCAGAGTTTAATCCTCCGGGTATAAGCGTACCCAATTGGTAAATCCACCTCATCTCAAATTGAGCTAAGCGTGAGGTGAGGTTATTAGTTCTCCAATGAGGGAGGATATTTTGAATCCCTATGAAACGGGTCACTTGAGAGGTTGAGCATTTATGTACTTTCTTGAAATGGTCCGACAGAGGGTGATCTTCCTTTCCTTTAGTGATGTTGTATAAGTGCTCACAAAGTCTAACTTTAAGGGGTCTACTCGTTTTTCCAATGTAGATTATATTGCAACTACACTCTAATAAATATATAACATTCCTAGTGTTGCAAGTTATAAATTGTTCAATTTTCTATTGTTTTCCCTTAATAGTAAAATTATCTATTTTACTGGGACCTTTACAGGTGCGGCAAACTTTACATTGCCCACACCTGTAAAATCCCTTAGATTTGATATATGGTTTTTCTCTATCATTGAAGGCACTTTTTACTAATTTATCCCTCAAATTAGGGGCCTTTCTATATAAGATTTTAGGTTTAGGCGGTAGTATTAAGTTTAGAGTGGGATCCTGCAGAAGTATTTTCCAATGTTTATTGAAAATTTTTTCTATCACTTTAAAATCACAATTATATTGTGTGATAAAGGCAGTATCAAATTTTTGTTTGTCTTTATTTGCTTTAGATGGTCTCTCTTTGTTGGGAATTAGTGGATCTCTGTCTATTTTGCCCACTTGGTCTATGATGTTATCTAACTTATCTTTATTATAGCCTTTACTAGCAAATTGTTTTTTACGTTTTTTGGCCCCTGATTCAAATTCTTCCAACTCAGTGCAATTACAACGAAGTTTTTTAAACTGATCTACTGGGATGTTACTCAACCACTGACTATGGTGGCCACTATTAATTTCAATATATGAGTTTACATCTGTTGGTTTTGAATAACCACGAGTAAGTAATTTGTCTCCTTTGGGATATACAGTGAGATCTAAAAAGTTCACGTTCTCTCTACTTCTATCAAAGGTTAAAACAATGTTAAAATTGTTAGAATTTAGATAATCACAGAACTTTAAAAGGCTAATCTCACTGCCTTGCCAGACGAAGAGCACGTCATCAATATATCTCCACCATGAGACCAGACTGCCCCCCAGCTCTCCATGAACAAATGATTGTTCCCAAAAATGCATGAAGAGATTAGCATAACTGGGGGCAAATCTGGTCCCCATTGCGGTGCCCTTCGTCTGCAAATAAAAATCCCCATTAAAATTAAAATAGTTATTATGCAAAATAAAATCTAGATTTTATTTTGCATAATAACTTTATTTATTATAACTTTATTTATTTATTGTTTATTTATTCTGAATCTTTAGATTGTGGTTCATCCAGTTATATATTTTATTGGTTTTTCACCTTTTCATTTGCCATATGAAGTTTTTACGTACCATTTCATAGAGTTTGAACGTTTTGTTTTTTTCATATTATAAATTCAGATAGTCCTTTGGTCTTTAACTTTTTAGCCATACGGATTGTTCACTTCCTTTCACCATACACTTTTGTTGGTATTTATATTTTTTTATATTTTTAATTCCTTGCACTTTTTTGTCACTTTATGTATTTATTATTTATGGATTAGATGCACCATTTGATCTGTCATTAATATTGTGCATTTTAATTACTCTCACTTGCGCCATCTGAGATACTTTTTCTTTTATCTTGTTTATTCTTTTAGTATACTGTGGAATATACTTGTACTCAGAGCGGCTGCACAAATTTATAGATTTATATTGTTTTACATTTTAGGGCGCCCATTTAAGGTATTTTCCCCTTTTTACAGCGATCTATATATAGTTAAACCGTGCTTGTAAGCACATGCAGCCGCCATCCCTGCAGGGGCTAAAAAAGTTTTTGGCCGATAGCAGGCTGGTAGCAGGATAATCAACCCTTTGCTCCTTAAGCGTTAGCGGTCTGGCGGCGGTGTTCTAAGGAATGTGTAGAAGTTGAGCTGGCTGAGAGTACATGTTAGAGTAAGGTTTAGAGTTCTGCTGCAACTGGCTATGGGTCGGTATAGGTCACTGAAATGCCCATGGGTCAATGTATGTCACCAGCTGTTGAAAAGTGAAAGTTAAGCATCTAATCCACAAAAATAAAGAGCAGTGTTACAACATTCAACATGTAACGCCCAATCTATAGTCCAAAAGTGTAAATACACTATAGGTTAGAATATGGGACATAAGTATACCATGTCACAGGTTACAGCTTAGAACATCAAGTTCATAGTGTAATAAACAGTGTTAAAACATCCAACATATGACTCTCCAGCCTCTGTCCAAGAGTTTATATACACAGTCCTTTGCCTGTCCTTAACACGATAATATGTGGAGTATATCTGGCCCCAATGCCTGGGGCAAGAGGATATTTAGAGTTCAAAACTCTAAAAGATCACATTCTAACAATATATGGGGAAGAATTAGAATATGTTAGAATGTGGTCTTTTAGAGTTTTGAACGCTAAATGTCCTCTTGTCCCAGGCTGTGTAACATCGCAGCGGGGACTTACAACGCTGAAAGAACCACTTCAGTTTTGCAATTGCTGGGAGATCTCCCTTAAGAAGAGGATTTACTATAGACCACAGTGGCTGTACAGGTATTATATACCTCTATCTATCATAAGAAAGGTATTGAATCAGTGTTTGAGTTTCTAAATGTGGATACTAGTTTGGAGGTAACATATATAGAGTTTTTATTTTTAATTTGATTGGGTTTATTCTAATTTATAATTATTTTACATTTATGGAAACCTTTTTCCTTCAGATATGTGGCACAGCAATGGGGACTACTTTTGCTCCTAGTTTTGGCAACCTGCATATGGGTAGCTGGGAGCGGGAGTATTATTTTAAAGATAACCCTTTTAAGAAGCATTTGCACTTTTATAAAAGGTACATTAATGATATCCTTATTATTAGGAAGGGACCAAGAGATGTACTGGGGTGTTTCACACAAAGCTTGGCAGTAAATCTATCCTTCACACATAACGTATCCAAAGACCATATTGAGTTCCTGGACCTGATTCTGTATTGTGAAGATAAAAAGATCTAACAAAAAACTATATTAAAGCAATGGATAAAAACAGCTACTTACACAGTTTTTCTGCATTAAAATAAACTGCAGGCAACCTGAAATATGCATAGAACAATGAGATATGTATTTCTAGAGATCTAGATTAAAAGGCTATCCTGAATCTCTTATTGTAGAATTTAAAAAAAGAGCCTTAGCCACAAAAAGACAGTCCTTGCTGACCTAAAAACCTAAAATCCATCAGGACAGCACTGTACTGTTTATTACGCAGTTTAACTGCACTGAAAACTTTATAAAAACCCTCTAAAGAAACATTGGGAGATTTTAAAATCAGACACAATTCTAAGTGAAGTACTCCATGAAAAACCTAAAGTTTTCTTTAAAACAGCTAAACATTTGAAAAACATTCTTGCACCTAGCAACCTTCCATCTAGACCTAGCCTAAGCCACAATGACCTTTTAGGTAGAAGCTGTATAGGTTCTTATAGATGCACACATTGTAATATATGTAAATATATTGATAAAAATGGTAAAACTTTTAGCGGTATGGATGACACCAGAGAATTCAGAATTAAGACATTCATGAACTGTTCCACTACATCAGTTATATATTTGCTTGAATGCCCCTCAACTGTAAAATGAAGTATGTAGGTAAGACTGAAAGAAACATTATACTTATATACAGGAGCATGTATGAAATATCAAAAACAAGGTCTTTTTTTAATAAACACAATGCGGACTTGGTAGGACATACATTTAAAATAATTGAACATGTGTCACTGGGTGAACTGGGCGGTGATTTACAAAAATCTTAGCCCAGTGCAAAATGAAATGGATTTACAAATGTAACACTCTATCCCCTAGAGGTCTCAACGAGAGTTATGAAATCACCACCTTTTTATCAATATTAGTTCCAGTTCTTCTGAACAGAATGTTTTAAGTTTAGTAGCATGTCCCATATTGGATAGTTTCATTCCTTACTTCTGGGAAAATGCTGACTATATGGTTACAAAATGGACAACTCACCCTATATGTATTCCTAGACTTTTAATTTGATATAATGTTTTACATTCTTATTATGTTCTTATCCTAACTACTGTCCCTTGGTGTCTGTCCCTGCGGAAATAATATGTATCTTGTTAGATGAGCTTAACACATGCTGTAACTCTGGTATGGACTTACCTGCACATGCAATTTTCGTATTGGTTGCTCCTAATAGTACCCATTTAAACTCTGTATGCTTTTACTTGTAGTAATTTTTAGAGTATGGTTTCTTGTTTGGATTGGTTTGTGCCTTACTTACCATATATATATATACATATTTATTTCAGCTGTCTTATTGTTATTTCCTGTTTTCACCTACCTCATGCTGATTTGTACTGTTTTATCATCATGGATTGCTGGTGCCTGTTCAGAGAGCTTATTACATGTATTACCTACAGTATGTCTATGAACTCTGTTTTGGGTTCTACTGACTTCTGAAGTTCTTTCCTACAATGTTTCACTAATATGGATCGTTGTTGCCTTTATGAACAGTGTACTACATTTTTATTGGTATCTTTATTTATGCCCTTTTAAAATTGTATTGATTTATGCTGTTATCCCCATTGTGGTTTATCAATCGTTTAGGTTGTTGTTAGATTCTAGATTATGCTATTTTTTATTTAGGATTTTTTAATGATGTAGGAAGCAGGCTGGGGGGCCTCCCAAGGTGCGGGGCATAGGCACCACTTAAAACCCCCTAGGGGTGGCACTGGGTATAAGGGTTAACACAGGATAAGGACTGTTCCACAGGATAAATGCAAATGGAAAACTATTAAAACCAACGTGTCTTTATTGAGTCTTTCTTAAGGTATAATGCACCTGAGGTAAAAAATTATTCAGATTTTTGGATTGGAGGTAAACTAATTTGCTACATAAAATAATGTTGACATATAAATAACGTCCCAACAAGGTTACAGAAGGAGTTAAAAAGGGTGATATGAAAAGCATATAATGTTTTGAAGTGCTTCAAAACAAATAAGATACTGTGTATCAATAATAAATAAAGATAAAATTATACTTCCTAAACATAATAATGATAATAAGGCTTTATAAGGCATGCAGTTTATTCAAACCCATATTATTATAAAAAACAGTTCAAAATCGGTATTAAAACCATTAAGAGACAGACTATTTACTTTAAAAATCCATTTAATTTCTGTGTTAGCTAAAATTTCCATTTGGTCAGTTCTTCTCTAATTATTTTTAACCTTAGGACCTATAATATTAGTATTAGCAGACAGAGAGCAATTATATTTTTTAAAATGTGCAGAAAATTAGTGGAATTCATACCCCTTTCTTATATTCCTTAAGTGTTCCCATCTTATTATTGTAAATGTTTGTTTTTTGTTGTTAAAAACAAACTGTGCGTTTATAAAAACACATTAGATGCAATAATACTATGTTGTGCATGTTTTTTTTTTTATAAAGACACTTCTTTAGGATACTCTAATACTAAATACTAAATTCTATTTTTGCGTAAAAATCTTCTCTTTGGATTTATGCCCATGGTAATACTGTACAATAAAAGCCAATTTATCTGTTCCCATATCATCTGTTCTTTGCTTATTCCCCTGATCATTTTTTTTTTAATCACATTTACTAATGTTCTCTATGGTTGCTTAGAGGGCTTCTTTTTCATCCATAAATAAAGGTTTCAATATTTCTGCTTGTTTTAAATATTCATTCACTTCTGTGCAAAAATATTTAAGACAAGCAGAAATATTGAAAAATGTTCACTGTCAAGTCACTTCTTATGTCAAAGTAATATGCTTAGTATTATTATTTAAACATGTTCCTAAGTCATCCTTAGTTTCTGACCAGATAAATAAAATATAATCAATGTATCTGATCCACATCTTTAAATATTTAACAAATTTGTGTTTATTCCATACTTTTTTTTTCTCCCAGCCATGAAAATATTTGTGAAACTAGGGTTGCATTTCACCCCCATTGCACTACCTGACCACTGTAAATAAAATTTATCTGCAAAATAAAATAATTATTTTTTAAAATGAACATTATACCTTCTATAATAAAATCATTAATTCATAAATAAATGCAGGAGCCCTTTTCTCCTACATGTGGAAGTGAGGATTTCAAATTTCATACGCTAGCCTCGAGGGGCGTGCGTTCAGTACGACGGTCGGCTGGGCGCTCGTTTTACAACAGGGAGGCGGGGATAGCCATTTAAATTGTACAGTATGGGCGTGCTAAGGCCGTACGCTTTGCGTATTTTGTGCGAAAATTCGTACGGCCGACGGTCGTACCCAGTGTAGGGTATAGCCGCCGTAAGCAGGGACTTTACTATGGGAGTGTTAGGGGCGTGTATGTTGATACGCACGAGCGAAAGTTCGCATTCGCCCGTCGTGCGAAAATTTCGTAGCTCTGGATCAGGCCCAAGAAGAGGAGAAACACAAGCAGAGGAGAGAGATAGGCAGAGGAGAGACACAGGCAGAGGGAAAAGACAAGCAGAGGAGAGAGACAGGCAGAGGGGAGAGACAGGCAGAGGGGAGAGACAAGCATAGAGTAGAGAAACAAGCATAGAGGAAAGACAGGCAGAGGGGAGAGAAAGGCAGAGGGGAGAGACAGGCAGAAGGGAAAGACAGGCAGAGGGGACAAACAAGCAGAGGAGAGAGACAAACAGATGAGAGGGACAGGCAGAACTGAGAGACAAGCAGAGGGGAGAGATAGAGGACAGAGACAAGCAGAGGGGAGAGACAGGCAGAGGAGAGAGACAGGAAGAGGGAAGAGAAACTGCTATAGAAGGAGAGAGGCGAGCAGAGGGGAGTGACAAGCAGAGGTGTGAAAACAAGCAGAGGGGAGAGACAGGCAGAGGAGAGAGACAGGAAGAGGGGAGAGAAACTGCTATAGAAGGAGAGAGACGAGCAGAGGGGAGAGACAAGCAGAGGGGAGAGAAACTGCTATAGAAGGAGAGAGTCTGCAGAGTGGGAATACTGGGGAGCTAGAGACATGATAGGATTACTTGATGGCTGATGGCACATGATGAGGAATACTGTGGGGGCTTGAGACACATGATGGGGAATACCAAGGGGGCTGGAGAAACATGATGGGGAATACTGTAGGGGCTGGAAACACATGATGGGGAATACTGTGGGGGCTGGACACACATGATGGGGAATACTGTGGGGACTGGAGACACATGATGGGGAATACTGTGGGGACTGGAGACACATGATAAGGGATACTGTGGGGACTGGAGAGACATGATGGGGAATATTGTGGGGGCTAGAGACACATGATGGGGAATACTGTGGGGGCTGGAAACATATGATAATGGATAATGTGGGGGCTGGAGACATATGATAAGAATAACTGAGGACTGGAGACATATGATAAGGGATAATGTGGGGGCTGGAGACACATGATAAGAATACTGGAGGGCTGGAGACATATGATAAGGGATGCTGTGGAGACAAATGAGGTGGAATATTCTGGGGGCTGGAGACACATGTTGGGGAATACTGTGGGGGCTGAACACACATGATGGGGAATACTTGGGGGCTGGAGACACATGATGGGGAATGCTGTGGGGACTGGAGACACATGATAAGGGATACTGTGGGGACTGGAGAGACATGATGGGAATACTGTGGGGGCTGGAGACACATGATGGGGAATACTGTGGGGGCTGGAGACACATGATGGGGAATACTGTGGGTGCTGGAGACATATGATAAGGGATAATGTGGGGGCTGGAGACACATGTTAAGAATACTGGAGGGCTGGAGACATATGATAAAGGATGGGGCTGAAAACACATGATGGAAATACTGGGGGGCTGGAGACACATGTTGGGGAATACTGTGAGCTTAAAACACATGGGGGATACTAGGAGCTGGAGACACATGATGGGGGATACTGGGAGCTGGAGAGACATGCAGTGGAACACTGGGAGCTGGAGACATGCTGGGAAACACTGAGAGAAATAGGAAAAAAATAATGGGGAATATTTTTTCCTGTCATTATGATGAGCCTTCGACTAGTATTTAATATTTTAAATTATTTTATTCCAAAAATGACAGCATTACTCCTACTGATGCCACACATTACTGTGATAATTCACACCACCATCAAATATTAAACCAATAAATAAACAAATAATAAATACATACAAAACCAAATAAATGAATAATATATAACCAATAAACTACACTGCTAACACATATTATGGAAAAACCACAAACCATCCATTATCACAATATGCCGGATCCTGCTTTAATAATGAGAACATACTTATACATGGCCAATGCGTAAGTACCCTACTTGTTGATATGTTGATACTGTGCATGCATATGGGAGGCATTCTGCATTGGAGTGCATAGATGATGCTGCATTATGATACGTAATGGCAGGGTCAGATTAACCACAGGGCCATCGGGGTGGTCACCCTGGAGACCCCACACACACAAAGGGTTCTTATGAACATCTAGTCTTCAGTGCTCCTGCAGCTGTCTAGGAGGAAATACACTGTTCCACAGCCACAATAGTGCTCCTAGGAGGAAGATTACTGACATTCAGCCCTCTGGACAGCTGAGGAAGCTTGTGTTTGTGTGTATTTTTCTGTGTTGGGAGCCCCCACAGTGCCCAAGGGCCCCCAAAAACCTTAATCCAGCCCTGAATAACGGCCTACAACAATGGGGCATGAATACCCACCAAGTTACACCAGGTACATGCGATGAGCGGGGGGATATATGCAGATCTTACAGATCATACAGTGCTGTATTGCACACCTGCCCTATTTTACGTGTGTTTTGTGTGTAATATTTAAGGTAGGGGTTAGAGTATAAATTTTCTGTGCATGCAAGGGAAGTGTATTCCCTCACACTATAGCATTGCACATCTGTAAGTCCATTCTATGGCCCTTTACTTATTTCTTCGTAACCTATCCATGAATTATTTTTATGCAAGATTGGTGACTAACAAAGAGCATCTTAGACACTACAGTGACACTAGAGTGACTTGATGAGATCTAAGGCCATATTTTTTTTAATCTATAGCTAAGATCATTCAAATTTATTTTAGAATGATTTTGATTTTATAGTATTACATTTAATACGGTATAGTGCATAATATGTCACTTAACACATTTTTTGAGCATGAAAGAAAAAATTTTTTATATAAAAAAAAAAAGTGTTTTATATACTGAGTCAAACCAACTTGGCTTGTAAACAGCAAGCCTGCAAGTGGTTTATTATTTGTGCATGAATTATTTTCTGTTCTAGAAAAGGGAGCTCAGGTTTTTAGACAGGAAAATTGTTTAAGGGTACATTTTATCCACTTTGGTGTACACAAAATAAGGCTTACTTACATAATACTGTATGACATAATACTGTATGTCCAATCTAAACTGTGCATTAGGACTTTAGGTGGTCTATCCATCCATTCCACTAAGGCATTATAGTATACCTGTTCTGCCTCTCATGGTTACAGTTACTGTAGTTGACAGAGAAGGCTAAAGGCTGCAGTAAAGAGACCAGCTGTTTATTAAATTCTAGTTAGTTCAGGGAATAATCACCCTTTCCCACACTGTTTAAATTGTCCTTGGCAGGGTAAATTAGCCAACTACAGGATAATATGAAGTAAAACAGCAGCTGCACATTTTTAAAAGGAATTTAAATATATTTATGACATTGTTTATTGTTCTGTTAAAAAAAACAAAAAAAAAAAAACTTGCCAATTATATAAGTTGCCAGTAAAACAGAAAAAAATTGTGCTCTGTTGTCCTACACCTATGAGTAGTTAGTGTACAGAATTTATTCAACCACATTTCTATCAAATGTGAACATAGGTGGTATTAATAAACAGTCTGTTTTGATTAATATGTTATTAATGTTATATAAAACTGCTAAAGCAATATATACGTCATGGGAAGCTGTGACAATGGAATGCCTCACAAAATATTTGAAATAACAAGCAAATGAAATATAGAGGCTATAATGTTACAGTAGATTATATAAAAGATTGAAATGAATAAAGAAGAAAAGGACAGTAAAGAATTCATTTTCTTTTTTGTATATTGACTTCTTTAGAGTTCCATATATTTTGAGTTCTACATTTAAATTTCATATTTAGATATTTAGAAATGCATCATGTTAGGCATGTTTTGAATTTCTTTGAATATGTCTTTACTGATATTGATGACGATATTTAACACAGTGAACTTGGGCAATTGTGGTTGTACCTATTAAAATTGATCCTTAAATCAGGGCAGCCCCCTCGGTAAATGGCTCTTAGTAATAGCAGTATATAAATACAGTAAATAGTATATCACTTAGTATAGATAATTATTGAGTCAATTCCTTATAAATATAAAATAAAAGGGGAGAAAATAAATAACCACACAAATAAATGACACCGTTCAAGTGCCCTCATTATTACTGGCACTTAATATATTAAGTTAGTTATATATGTTATATACACATATATGCTAGTACTTTGGCAACAGCTTTTACATGGTGTAGAATGCACTCAATGTGTTCTTAATATATATGTATATATATATATATATATATATATATATATATACACACACAAAATAAAGGTTGCTCAAATCAATTTATAAGTTAATATAGAACAGGTGCTAGCAAGGTATGGGGACTTCACACAGATGCAATAAAAACACATCTAGTAAAAGATAGTTATAGCAATTTGCACTATATAAGTTTAAGCATGGTGGCTCAGTGAATAGCACTTGCGTCTCACAGTGCTGAGGTCATTAGTTAGAATCCTGGACTAGGCCTCACTATCTCTGTGAAGTTTGCATGTTCTCCCTGTGTCTGCATGGGTTTCTTCCGGGTGCTCCAGTATCCTCCTAAACTCCAAAAACATGCTGCTAGGTTAATTGCCTGTGGACTAAATGACCTCTAGTGTTTGTTTTGTGTGTGTGTTAGGGAACTTAAAATGTAGCTCCAATGGGGCAGGGACTGATGTAAAATATTCTGTAAAGCACTATGTAATCTGATAGTGCTATATAAAAACCTGTTGATATGCTTTTTGTGACATATTGTTGGTGTCACCAGCAGGAGGCGCAGTGTGCGGGCTCACCTTAGACAGGCAGCTACATTGTGCACCTTATTTGAAGGCCAAGGTGAAGATTTTACGCTTCCATTCCTTTACCGGGAATCCGTTTTGGTTATTGCATCAGCGGACATCTGGGATACCAATAACCTGATACTTTATTGCTTTCCTTCAAGCGTGCCGGTCAGCAGGTTATTCTTTATTTCCAAAGTATCTTATCAGAAAACCACTCTCCTCTTTCAACCCATAAAACCATCCACCACGTTACCCCTGGTCTTCTCCCTGGTGCCCGGTGTTTAGCATTCATGGAGTGACCTTTGCAATATCTGTCTGGTCACACGGAGGATAGCGCTCACCTGGACAATAACCGTTCTGCTGCACTAAATAGCTTATTTTTTTTTGTTTGCGTTATAAAGCCTGGATTACTTTGTAGGGTGGTTTTTATATTGCTACAGTTTATTATTGCATGAGAGGCTTTATGGAGGACGCATTCGTGCTGTTATTGTCTTTTTTTTTTTTTTTTTCTGTCTATAAAGGATATTGTGCGGCTGGTCAGCGAAGGGCTGGAAGCCTGTAAGATAATTCAGAGATAAAGCCCATTGTGTTTTATAGTCTGAAAGTTACAATATAAGGTTTAGTGCTTTCGTTTTGTCCTGGGTCATTTTATACTGGATACAGACACTGCCTTTTATCTGCTGCCAGTCGCCTGGAGAGAGAACCTTACACTAGAGCAGATCAGACCAGCCTGTGGTACCCCAGGTGTTGTGAAACTACAAATCCAAGCATGCTTTTAACAGCATATGCATGGCTGATACCTGACAATGCATGCTGGGAGTCGTAGTTTCAGACCACCTGGATAGCTGCACCTTGGCCAGGTCTGCATTAAAGTGATAATTGGTTCAAGCATCCAATTATCGGGTGATCGGACCAAAAATTGCTGTAGTGTGTTGTATGGCCGGGATATTTTTCTTATGGCCAACAAAAGCTTGGAGCCAATCCGTTTCTTATTGAATGCATGAAAGATATTGGACTCAAGCTTAGCGATTTTACCTCCTGGACGGAGTTACTCTGATTCCGTTAATACTAGCTAGTACAGTGGTAATGAAGGCTCTGAATCCCTTATTATTAATGATGTAGGCATGTGGATTAAGTGAAATGCGCAAGGTTTTGCACTTCAGTACCGATCTGGTTGGCTCTTTAGTATATTGATTGAATGCTTGAAGTTTTGGCCAGTTTTACACCTCTTTCATATCTGGAAGCAGAAATGTTTTTGTAACTATGCGACAATCATTACGGTAATTACTCACTTCTACATTGAAACGATTCCCCGCTGGATCGTTCAGTCGTTTTACCCATAAGCCCTTTCTGCCGCGATATTGCTACTCAGATGAAAATGAAAGGCAGACGTAGTACAGGAAGATTATGCTGACTCGACCTGACTGAAGAATGCAGCAGACCTCAGAACATCGCTGATAATATAAAATGAGGAACTTCCAAATATCAAATCCCGTGATGCAATGTGTTTTCAGGCAAATCTGCAGTATCGTGAGGTGGTCCACACTGGTAAGATGTCGGTGCTACCTGGTGATTATTGTGTGACTGGCATAATAATCGTCATATAAACCTCTAGTGTGTACCCAGCTTTAGAAACATGGTACAGTATCGTCTAATGTGACTGCGTAAGTGGGACACCTACAGAAAACGGACAGAAGATTCGGACGATGGGCATATATAGCACTATGTTGAAATGGTAACATATGGTTAGATTATTAACATTAGCTGAACTTTGGCTATTATTTTGTGCACCATGTTTAAACACAAAATCCAACCTGGACAGAACTATTTAAACTATCACCAACTCATACTGATGGCCAATCAAATTAATATCTATCTTTTAATAGAAACTCACCTGGGAGTAGAGATGTTTTAAGCTCTTCCCCAGCATGAGAGTGGATCAAAGAAAAGACCATTTTTAGACATACACAATGTAAAAGAGACAATATAAAATGTTCATTAAATATAAAACTTAGATTGTGCATGACAAGCCTCGATATTTCCCAATTCATAACACTGAAGCAAGCAACCTTTATTGTGGCAGACAAAACAGACCATTTTAAATTTCAGTTTTTAAACAGAAGAAATCAATATCTGAATGTGCAAAGTATTCTCTTATTTATTATTTACACTTGCATTGGCATTCAAATATACTTAAACACAAACTTTACACAATATATTGATGGAGGTATTCCATTATGACATATAAAACAAAAGTTTAACACGACAAAATATTATAAAGTATTTCAAGGAACTGGTGTTAGCTTTTTAAGGGATTGCTATATAAAGCTGAAATTCCTATTCACCCTCGTCCATCTCCTGCTTCTGGACCTCTGGTTCAGGGTCTCCAGGAAGAATACTTGTCACAGTCTGAATGAGCTGTTCTATTTGTTCCTCTGTTAGCCTTTCCTCACTCTCCTCCACCATCTTTAAAAATAAACACAAAACACAATTATTATACAGATGAGGACAAAACTGTGTAGAAGCATTTAATTTACTCTGTGAAATGATACACAGAATTTGACAACAGATAAGATTCAATTGGACCAACAAGTTTTTTAAACCCATGATCACCTCATATCTACTCCACTACCTCTGATGGAAGCCTACTCCACTTAACTTCTCTTTCCTCATATTTCCCCTAAACTGGATAGCCATTTCCAGGAACATTTTGTGATGTAGACCAAAATCCACTGTAGTTGCATTTCTTCTCACAAAAAAAAAAAAGTAGAAAATTAGAGGTGGTTTTCACAGGCGGCATTTAGTGTATTAACAACCTAGTGTTTGACCTATCTTTGCATTGATATATCTAGGGGACCGTTATCTTATCAATGATGAGGAACACTTAAGAGTCAAACACATATTTTTATTTAGTTATGGAGGAAAAATGAATTCTGAAATAAGGTGGCAATGTTTATGGTACAACTAGGGTGACTGCATTTTACAACAGCTTCTGCAGAAGCCCACATTGCAAATTAATATAGGTTTCTAGTGAGTTCCCTCCTAGTTTTGCTGTGACCATCTTACTTGTCAACAGCCGATTTGTGAGCCAAAGCACTTATCGCTACTCTATGATCATTTTCACCAGCACGGCTGCTGCTGGATTGCTTTCAAGAGTTCTTTGGACCCAGACATGTAAATAATTTTGATAATCTCTACCCTGGCTTATATCGGTGAGAAGCAGCCACAGGAAACCGGACCTCATTTGGATGCTTTCACCTCTGCCATGTGACTTTTGTGCTCTGGACAATCCGTGCAACCTGATCATTGTGAGCAGTCAGATATCTGGCTTGCTATAAGTCTAGTTGATATCGTTGACAATGGGTTTCCTGCAGCTTCTCTGGGATAACGTTCCCTTCCATTCTCAATGCTTTCTGCACTAATAGTCAGCACAGCTCTCTTCAGCTTTACTGCAGACTTCAGGTACACTTTCCTCATAGCTCCTCTTTGAGCCCTCATGGTCTACAGGCTGCCAAACCTCCATTGTCCCAGTCCCTCCTTACTAATACCAAAGATATAATGACACAATTCCATGAGTATTATGACCCCCTCTTTAGAGAAAACACCATCACCCTGACAGTCCAGTTTCTTCCAGAAGCTGCTCTTTTATGGATCACTTATGTTTAAATGGAAATCATAGATGCTGGAATTACCCATCGCAGGGATCTCCCTGCGGACAGCTCCTAACGCCAGCCTGAGCTGGCGTTAGATTTTCATGGTGAGCGGAGTTAGAAACTCCGCTTCACCACCCCTTCACCGCTGTGTAAATATGCGGTGCAGGGGGAGCCCGTTCACATGAACGGGCCCGTGATGGCAGGAGAAGGAGTCCTGCATCGTCATGGAAACGATAGTTTCCACTGGCGATGCAGGGGTTTTAAATATGAGAAAGGACATTTTGAAGCGATAAGGGCAGTTTTCTATTGAAAACTGCCCCTATCACTCCAAAATGAACTCTGTAAATAGAGCCCACCATATGGAATAAGATAAATGTAATGATTCCAAATATACAGTATCAATAAAGATATGAACAAGGTTGCTGTTATGTTCTATGTAGCACAAATATATATTAAATAAAATCTGTAAAATCTGTATGTTATTGTTGTTATATAAGAGAAACAGGCAGGATAAATACAAAGCAATTATAATGTCAACTGTCAATCAAGATGGCATACCCATTGAAACAATGCTGGTATGAGTTCATGAACCAATCTTGCAATAAAGATCAATATATTTCTAGACAGAGGTTTCCACTTATCCCTTAGCTAGCAGTGTAAAGTAAAGCCGTGTAGAGTGTAAGTGTGGAAATACACAGTGCCGGTGAAGCACTGGAGGCGCTAAGTTCAAAGCAGAGAGAGAGACAGTACCAATACTGATGAGTAGCGCTGATTATAGATGCTGGTTCTGACAGCGGTCCAGGAGCGCAGTGTCCATTTGTCAGGGCAGACTAAAAGCTTAAAGATGATCAGCCTTGATGGTTTAAAGGTCCCATTGTGTTCCTGCACCTTTGATCCTTTACTATACCAAAAGCGCTATTTGACACTTGTTTGACTACATAGTGTCCATGAACCTTGTGAGTATGTTTTAAATTAGATTCTGCACAGAATAAAATTTAACAAATGTTATTTGCACCATAGAGCTGTCTCTTTATCTCATTTGCCGGGTACCCTGCTGAGAAACACCAGCTGTCTCATTATTACTGCATGTGACCGGAACACCGGAGGAGAGGACAGAGACTGCCAGCCACTAGGATCTCACTTTTTGCTGTGAGAAATTTCACCTTTAAGCTCTTAGGGCTCCATTTACTATATTGTTGCAAGCGAGCGTACATTTCCAAATGCACGCTCACTGCAACTCTCAGCGAGCATTGCCCCTCCTTTCATTGAATTTACTGTTTCTTACCTATCCGGTGAGGTCCCACGATGATCCGCGGGACTTTCGCCGGCATCGAGTGAAGAAGTGCCCACGCATGCGCAGTAGCTGCCTTTTGGGACTTAAAAAATGTATGTCCCAAAAGGCAAGCAACACTGCACATGCGTGGGACTCCGAGGCAGGAGCAATGCCTGGACAGGTACGTAAACTGTTTATTTTGTATTGTTCTTTTTTTTATTATTATTATTAAGTATTTTTATTAATAATTTACTAATTAATGTATATAAATTTTTTTTAAATAGTTTTTAATTCTTTTTTTGTCTACATTTTTATTTGTGTTTTTCCTCCCCCCAATAACAGCTTCAGATGGCGTTATTTAACTTGTTGACACTTTGCCGACACTTTGTAATTACAACGATCAGCCGGCCCGCATTCATTATAGCGGGCCGGCGATCATGACTGCAGAAGCTGATGATCGCCATGGTTTCCATGGCAATCAAAGCTTTGTAAATTGTGCAGACATCGTTTTCAGAGATAAAGTCTGTTTTGAGGGTAAAACGGCATCTATAGTAGAGAAAACAGCGCTTCTCATCAGTATCGGTACTGTATCTCTCTGCTTTTAACTTGGCGCTTCCAGTGCTCTATTTCACCGTCACTGTGTATTTCCACGCTTACACTCGGTGCTAGCTAAGGGATAATTGGACACTTCTGTTTGGAAATATGTTGATCTTTATTGCAAGATTGGTTCATGAGCTCATACCAGCGTTGTTTCAATGGGTATGCCATCTTGATTGACAGTTGATATTATAATTGCTTTGTATTTATCCTGCCTGTTTCTCTTATATAACAACAATAACATAGAGATTTGATTTAATATATATTTGTACTACATAGTACATAACAGAAACTTTGCTCATATCTTCATTGATACCTTATATTTGGAATCATCACATTTATCTTATTGTATATGGTGTCTGAAATAGGAATATGAACGCTGTATTACACAATGTAAACCTTTTTTTTATTTTACTAATTGCATGTTTTGAAACCCTAGGATTTCTTATCACATAAGTACTGTAAATAGCTGCAATTTCCTATTTTGAGCTACATACCTCCTATACTTCCCATTTTGCACATATTTTGTTTTTTATTAAGGTTGGACTGAAGAGTGTGTAAACAGTAAATAAGCAATGCTCTTCAGTTACTAAAATTAACCTTAAAAATGTACCCGATAATAGAATTTTTTTTAGAGACATCGGGGCTGATCCAGAACTACGCTTCTCCGTGATTTTACGCGTGGCGGAGACGTAAAATCGCAGATTCGTACGCACTGCGCATGCGCACCATAGAAAATACGCACATTCACGTAGCGTAAGTGTGAACGTATGGGAGATTCACGTATGTGTCACGTAAATACTTGCGTGTGGGGTGCAAATTTTACGTGAGACAACAATACGTGTGATTTCCGTGAAGTAGGTGGAGGTTTGTATATAAAGTGTAGAGTATGGGCGTGCTAAGCTGCGTACGTTCACGTAGTCTGTACGTCCGTTAGTGGACGTATGCTGTTACGTTTGAAAAAGTTAAGGTAGGGTTTGGGTAGCGTATTTTGACAAAATACGTCCGTGCAAGGGGTGTGCCGAGGGGAGTGTAGCGAACTTATGTGTACGAAAATACGCTCCGCGAATAAACGTACGGCACACGTAGTTCTGGATCTACCCCATCACTTGTAACCTTTTTGACATCTCTATAAACATTTATCTGTAATGTGGCTTAGAAACTAGACTTTTTGCAAATATCTCTCTTTTTGGCTTCTACCAGTCTACATTAGGTGTAAAAATGTAAATACAGACTGAAAAAGAAAATAAATTAAAGTATTTTGAACACAATTATACATGCTGTGCATATATAAACTTTAAGGCAAATGGAAGATTTGTTCAGGTGGATTTCACACCATGCAACCAGAGTGCGCAGGCCAGACATTCTAATTGTGTTACTATCATTTTAACTTGTTCTACAGTCCCTTCCTATTCCCTTCAAATACTGTACATGGTTTATGTGAGGTGCTTTACTGTTAGGTACATTACCTCTTCGAAAAAAAAAAATGCTCAGATTTATTGGTCCTGAAATGATTTCACTGAGGTGTTTGCAGATTTAATGGCCAGATCCAGGAGATTAACCAGTCACTTGAGCAACCCTCGCACATCCCAGGGGGTTACTGGGTAACTGGAATCCCACCCCCATATTTTAATGTTTACATATGCACAAACTTGGAATACAGCATTCTGTGATACAATATACACATACAGTATACAAGGTATTGAATCAGGTAATGGAATAGGGTAGTCAATATTCCATATATAACACATAGTTGCCAACTCTCCCTGAATATCAGGGAGACTCCCTAAAGATTGGGTTATCTCCCTGACTCCCTGAAGTGTTTGGTAATCTCCCTGATTCTAATTTCATCCATTAAGGTCTATGGAGATGGCCAATTTCATGGAGGCCAAGATGTAATGAAAGACTCAGCTGCATTGTCACTTTTATCTTTTCTATAAAGATAGTACTGAAAGTATTCACTGACAATTTAATAATCAATAAATACTGACACTGGCATTTTTATTGTAAAATAGCTTGCCTGGCAGTGCTAGATACACCTATGGGTGGAGCTATTCACAGTATACACCTCTTTGGTGATACAGGACACACCCCTTTGGTGCAGCGCCTTGATAGTGCTCTCACAATCTCCCTGATATTCATTTGCAAAAGTAGGCAACCATGATATAACACCTCAGATTTATAAATTACATGGCAACCACATGGCCATGGCAACAATTATTTCTTCGAATGTTAATATGAATGTGAATTCATATCCATGGTTTGTATTAAGTAAATATAATTAATATTGTTAGAAACAATTATTTTATAAAATATTAAAGTTGTTTTAATTTTTCCCTAAACCTTATTTTTGCTAACTATTTTTGGTGCAATAAAGGAAAAGTCATAACAGTACATTCATTAACATAACTGACAAACATAACTGACAAAATAGTCTAGTCTTGATTACTTTAGCTTCATTTCCACATTCCAGTTATTACAATGGAATGTCTGTCTTGTATGCCAAGATTGACAAGCCATGCTTCCAGCTAGCATGTGTGGTCTTCTTAACTTGGCCTGCGTGTTTGTCATGCAATCTATACATATAAGGAACTGTATACTTTTTGTTAAATAAATAGCTTGCCAAGATTACTATATTAATTCTATCATGTGCAGTAACCAAATTACTATAAAATATGCAACTTATTAAAAAGTAATTATTTGATAGCTTGGAGACATGTCTTACAAAGATAAATTACTTTACAGAAATGAAATGAGCAATGTAAAATGAAAACCATATAACAGGTGTTGTGTACTAGCTTTCTTTAAAATATAAGTAAATATAAAAACTTATTAATTCATTAACTTAGTCCAAAGAATAAACAAAGAATTGTCCAAACAGTGAAAACCATTCATTTTTTTTAATTAACATCTTATAACTTAGAGTAACATAAATTATTTCCACTTTTCACAAGTGCTTAGATTCATACTAGAATTTAGGAAGGTGGATTTTGTGAAAATGGGGAAATGTGTAAGTGATGCTTTTGCAGTGGAGACACATAATAGAAGTACAGGAGCAGTGGGGAAACTGAAAAAATGTATTATTAACAGCAACAGACCTTTGTATAAAAAAGGTTAAGAAAACCCCCAGAAAAAGAAAGACAATGTGGTTTACAAAAGATAGTGAAAGCAAAAAGATGTCCTTTATGAATTATAAGCAAAATTTAAAATGATGATGACAGGAAGGAGTATTTAGCAAAACAGAAGGACGCTAAAAAGGTGATCAGAGCAGCAAAGGCACAAACTGAGGAAAAACTGGGCCACTTGGTATGAAAAGGGGACAAAAGCTTTTTTCGGTATATAAATGAAAGGTTCAAAACTAAAGAGGGTATCGTGAGGCTCAAAACTGAGAGTGGGATTTTTGTTGAGGGTAAAAGGGCTATGGCAGATCATCTTAACAAGTATTTCTGTTTACTATTCACAATAGAAAGAAAGCAGAAGGGTCCACTTTTAAATGGGAAGTCTATTAATACAGTGGGGGAAATTACTACTACTTTCCCTGGATAGCAGGTATTAAAAGAACTGAACTGAACTCAAAGCTGAAAGTGGACAAATCAATGGGACCAGATGGGGTACATCCGAGCATAGAAAAAGAGCTTAGAGGGGTGCTGGTAAAACCATTAACTGAATTATTCAATCAGTCACTAATAACTGGGGTGATTCTAGAGGACTAGAAAATAGAAAATGTGGTCCCTCTGCATAAAAATGGAAGTAGGGAAGAAGCAACAAACTACTGACCAGTGAGTCTAACATCAATAGTAGGGAACTTGATGGAAACATTGTTAAAGGAAGACATTGTACAGTATCTTAAATCCAGTAATTTACAGGATCCTAAGCAGCATGGATTCACTGGGGGAAGATCATGTCAAACAAATCTTATTGAATTTTTTGACTGTGTCAGTAAAGTATTAGATAAAGGATTAGCTGTAGACATAGCTTATCTAGATTTTAGTAAGGCTTTTGACACTGTGCCACATCGCAGACTGTTATATAAGCTTGAAATTTTGGGATTGGATTTAAAGATAGTTGCATGGATACAATCTTGGTTACAGGATTGGCAACAGAGGGTCGTAGTAAATGGAATCCTTCTGGGGATGGTAATGTAACCAGAAGAGTACCCCAGGGTTCTATACTTGGACTGGTACTATTTAATATCTTTATAGGTGATAATGCCTGTTGTATCGAGGAGAAAATATGCCTTTTTGCAGATTACACAGATATATGTAACAGGATAGACCAGGATATGTCAGGATATGTCAGGTACAGAAAATGAGGGATGATCTAGGTAGACCGGAGGAATGGTCAAGAGTGTGGTAACTGCAGTTTAATGACAAAAAGTGCAAAATCATGCACTTGGGGCACAAAAACCCAAAAGCTCAATATATCATTAATGGCACTACATTAGAAACTACTGATGGGGAAAGGGATCTAGGAGTCATTATTTCATGTGACTTATAGGTAACCAAGCAATGTAACAAAGCAATGAGAAAGCAAGTCAGATGTTTGGTTGCATAGGGAGAGGAATTAGTAGCAGAAAGAGAGAAGGAGTGATGCCTCTGTATGGATCGTTGGTATGACCTCTCCTACAATAGAATACTGTGTTCAGTTCTGGAGGCCATATCTTTAGAAAGACATAAATACATTAGAGACTGTGCAAAAAGAGCAACTAAAATGGTTCATGGCCTGTGTCACAAATCATACCAAGAAAGGCTAGAGGAACTAAACATGTATAGCTTGGAGCAGAGAAGGGAGTGGGGGGATATGATAGCAGCTTTCAAATATATCAAGGGTTGTGAATAGCTAGAAGAGGGTGGCATTTTTCGAAGAAAGAGGTATAATAGAACTCAAGGGCATTAATATAAACTGGAGGGTGGTAGATTCAGAGTAAATGTGCAGAAAAATTACTTTACTAAAAGAATGATAGATAAGTGGAATAACCTCCCATCTGAGGTGGTTGAGGCTAACACATTAGAACAGTTTAAACATGCTTGAGATGAATTTAAGGATATCCTAAATCTTAAACTAAATTAAGGGTAAATAGTGTCTAGGGTCAGTATAGTTTTAAATAAACAACTGGGCAGTCTGGATGGGCCATGTGTCTCTTATCTTCTGTCACTTTCTATGTTTCTATGTTTCATTCAGAAATCAAAAATATCTCAATACAGTGGGGTAACTGAATCAAGGAAAGAAGGAGAAAAACAAAAATCAAATATAAATGTTATTGAGAATTGCTAAATTTATTCATGTAAAAAATAAGACATCTTACTAAAATGTGATTCAGAGATAAACACTGATCCCTCCTCCCTGCCCTTTTTACTCTGTACAAAACTCCTTGGGCCTTACCTATTACAAATGCCTTACACCTCCTCACACTGTAATATTGGCAAAGACGTGTTAAGTTTTAGTAAATAAATATTTTACCTTTAAAATGCTGGTTGAAACTATTGTCTTGATATTGTTTCTTTTAACGCAGGCTTTAGAGTATACACCAAGTAAATTTATACTCTGGCAAACTCTCCATTCCCTCAGATATTAGTACAGTGGTGGAGACATTGGGCTGGATCCAGACTTAAGTAAGTGCTTGAAATTACTTACTCCTGTGCTAAACCATGTTGATTGCAAGGGAGTCATATTTAATTTGTTGCAAACAGCAGAGCTCCCAACTGTCCCGCTAAAAGCTTTCGGAGGACTGTCCCGACCGCCTCCCAGCTTGTCCCGAGAGATCATACGTATTTTTTTTTATAAGCTTCAATGCCATAGACCACGTCTGCCTGCGGTCACGTGCAGAACGGCTAATACAGGGCTCCAATGGGAGCCCTGTATTAGCAGTTAGTTATGTGACCGCAGACCAGACATCGCCCTAGACGAGAGACATGGTTGACCAGCAGTGGGAACGCTGCGGAGGACAGAACAAAAGTAAGAAAGTTGCTAAAAAGCTCTGGCATGGCATATGGAGGCTGACATATGGGTGCAGACAAGGAGGCAGGCACAAGTGGCAGATAATTGGGGCAGATGGAGGCTGGTGGCAATCATTGGAGGCAGGCACTGGCAAATAATGGGGACAGAATGGAGGCTGACATATGTGGCAGACAAGGAGGTAGGCACAAGTGGCAGATAACTGGGGCAGATGGAGGCTGGTGGCAATCATTGGAGGCAGGCACTGGCAAATAATGGGGGCAGATGGAGACTGGCATTAGGGGGCAGATGGGGGCAAACATTGGAGGCAGGCACTGGTATTAGGGGGGCATATGAAGACTGGCACTGGCATTAGGGGCAGGGGCGTAGGGAGAGCAGGGGCGTAGGGAGTGCTGAGCTTGAGCTCCAGGTGCCAAAATGATCAAGTGGCCCGTAGGAGTCCGGCAGCTGTCTCTGACAGTCTGCTGGCTCCAGGCATACTGATTACAGTGTGTGTAGCATAATATTTAAATATATGTTGAATATTAGTTCATTTAGTAATATTTAAAAGACATCATAAACCTTTTTTTAACAGCATTCGACAAAAAGTACTAGACCCGCCCTCTGGGCAGTGCAAGACACACCCACTTCCCTAGACACGCCCACTGAGCGGTACAAGATGCCATGGAATTTTGTTACTCTTTCCGATTCTCAAATGTTGGGAGGTATGAAACAGTATTAGAGTTATTCCAAGACTAAATAACAGTGTGATAGTAAAGCTGGTCAGTATCTGTGTGCAGTAAGCAATTCAAAGATATATCCCTGCATGCAAAGAATACAATTAACTTGACTCCCCCTGCAATCAACATGGTTTAGCCCAGGAGTAACTAATTTCAAGCACTTACTTAAGTCTGGATCCAGCCCATTGTGGCCAGAGTGATAATTATTACTATGTGCATTGGGATTGTACCAGCTAGCATACAGCAGTGTTCAGATATACCTTTCATAAAATCAGGAAAAAATCTACCATAGTTGGTTGTAAATTTGGTAGGAGTCGCCGCTGCGAAAGTGCTGTTTTAGAAATAGTGACAGCCGAAAGCTAAATTTCATCTGTCTCTATTTGGAAAATAGTGTTACTGTGAATTTTTTTTAATGAATGGATAAGTATGTACTTATGTGTCCAGATTCCTACTTTAACTTTTATGACTAGGTCTGCGGTAACTAGGCTTCCACCGCCTCTGACCCCGATCCTAATTTACATGGCTATTCTTGCCTGTCGGACCTAGTTCAGGATCCGGTCCATTGTTATTAAGAATTGTATCTTTCTATGTTTAAGAATTATTTATCAGTAACAAAGTGTTTTTTTTTTTTTTTTTACTATCAGTTACTAATAACTATTCATTTTGATTATTTATTGGTAATTCCATTTTGCTGTCTGAACTGAGAAATCAATAACTTTTTCTACTTTACATGTAATAACATTGGCCCAGATCCAGACCTACGTATGCTAGCGATTTTACGCTAGCAGCTGACATAAAATTGGCCATTATTTACTGCGCATGCGCACGGCAGATGTTACGCCGCGTAACTCTAAATGTATGTACCATCAGCATAACTACGAACAAAGGGGCGGGTTCATACATCACACGTAGCTTTGTTTGGTAGGCGGAGGGAGGCATTTAAATCGTGCAGTATGGGCCGGGTTAGGCAGTTACGTATGTAAATCCATTACGTATGTCAGTACTTACTCTTTGAAAAGTTAAGGTAGGGTTTAGGAAGCGTAAAACGGCCAAAGTACATACGAGCGAGGGTAGTGCCTAGGGAGTGCATAGAAAATATGCTAGTGTATATATGTTACGCGATGAAACGTAACAAGCACTTAGGTCTGGATCTACCCCATTGATTCTAATGACATAAAAAATAAGAGGTACAAAACTGGCTAGTTCCGTTGGAACAGGATGTGATTAATATAGGCTTTTCATGAAGGCCAGTCACAATGAGTGGCAGACCCACTCCTGTGCATTATTGTGCATCTCTGTACATCATTGTACATCTTTGTGCTTGTCTGTGCGTCTCTACATTTTTATGTATCATTGTACATCTCTGTGCATCTTTGTGCATTATTGTACATCTCTATATATCTTTGAGCGTCTTTGTGCTTGTCTGTGCATTATTGCACATCTCTGTACATCATTGTGCATCTCTGTACACCTCTCTGCGTCATTGTACATCTCTGTCCATTGTATATATTTGCATCATTGTACATCTTTGTGCTTCTCTATGCATCTCTGTACATCATTATGCATCTTTATGCATCATTGTACATCGCTGTGCATCTTTCTGCATCATTTTACATCTCTGTGTATCATTGTATATCTCTGTGCATCTTTGTGCTTGTCTATGCATCTCTCTACATCATTGTGTATCTCTGTGCATCAATGCACATCTCTGTGCTTATCTGTACAGCTCTGTGCATCATTGTGCATTTCTGTACATCTCTGTGCATCATTGTGCATCTCTTTACATCTTTGTACATCTCTGTGCATTGTACATATTTGCATCATTGTACATCTTTGTGCTTGTCTGTGCATCTCTGTACATCATTGTGCATCCCTGTGCATCTTTGTGCATCGCTGTGCATCTTTCTGTGCTGTGCACATACAAATATAGACCTGAGCAATACCATCCTGAGCTCTAAGGGGAGGCAATTTTACATTGTGAAAGCAGAATTAGAATTAAGAGGTGAAGTTTCTTAGCTGAACTCTATTTTATAGAATAAACATAAAGCCGGCAGCATTTTACTTCTATGTGTAATAGCGAAGTATTATACCTGCGTTCAGGGTGTAATTGCATCTCTGAATCAGTAATAAGTGATTAACTAATAAATGTTAGTGTCAGCTCTGGACACCTCCGGGAAAGATTGCAGAGAAATTGTTTATAAGCCTTTTGTATAATGTAATATTATCAGCTTGTAATCATAATGATTTAGGGGTCATTGGCCTCATGCACAGGTGAGTGTATCCCAGCTGCAGGGCTGCACCCAGGGGAATATAAAAAAAAAAAAAAATAGCTGACAACTTTGTTTATTTAGCCTATCTTGTTAATTACATTGTGTTACTTGTTAAGTACATTGGCCCAGATCCAGAACAACGCTTTTGTGCAAATTTAAGCCTGGCGGACACGTAAAATCACGATTTTGTATGTACTGCGCATGCGCACGACAGATGATATGCTACGTAGCGTGCCAATTTTACGTGAGACAAAAATACGTCTAAATTATGCAGTGTAGGCAGGGGATTTCATTTAAAGTTTACATTATGGGCGTGCTTAGCTGCATAAGTCCATGTTGCCCATCCGTACTTGTGCAGACGATAGCGATTACGTGGTCAAAAGTTAAGGTAGGATTTGAAAAGCAGAAATCCGTCAAAGTACGTACATTCAAGGGGTGTGCCAAGGGGAGTGTATAGAAGGCACGCATGCGTAAATACGCTACGCTAGTAAACAGATTGCAAACTGAGTTCTGGATCTAGCCCATTGTGTTACTTGTCATGTTTTTTTTTAATCAGTTGTTTAGGTGGCATTCAATTTTCCTAATACATACTGTAACACCCTTCTTTGTATTCTTAAACTGGTTAGTGTCAGCAGTATGCTCATCTGGAGTAGAGGCAGTATTTATGAACATAATACTCCCCTACAATATGCAACATGTTAAGACCATTATGAAATGAAAATTCGCACGACGGGCGAATGCGTACGTTCGACCGTGCGAAAAACCATACACGTCCCTAACACTCCCATAGTAAAGTACCTGCATACGACGCCTATACCCTACACTGGGTACGACCGTCGGCCGTAAGAAAATTCGCACAAAATACGCTGAGCGTACGGGCTTAGCACGCCCATACTGTACAATTTAAATGGCTATCCCCGCCTCCCTGTAGTAAAACGGGCGCCCAGCCGACCATGGTAAAGAACGAACGCCCCGCGAGCGAAAAATACGCTCACAATACGCCCGCTATTCGCTCATGACGCCCGGGCGACCGGAAGCTGTCATACTGGGCATGCGCGTTGCGAATTTTTTCCCGAATTTTCGCATACGCTCGTCGTACGCTCGCTTGCGGTCGTTGCTCTGGATCAGCCCCATTAAATCTACACATTACATCTTTGTTACTCTGTTGAAAATTTGTTTGGCTGGGTCAATCATTTTGTAATGTGTAACTTAAAAGATCTCAAGAAGCATGGATTCACTCAGGGGAGATCATGTCTGACAAATGTTATTGAATTTTTTGACTGGATCACTAATGTATTAGAATAGCTGTAGACATACGTTATCAAGATTTCAGTCTTTAGACACTATGGGGTAGATCCAGAACTCTGCTTGCAATCCGTTTACTAGCGTAGTGTATTTACGCAGGCGTACTTCTATACACTGGCCGCTTTATGCTTCCTAAACCCTACCTTAACTTTCGGCAGCATGACTGCTCATGTCCGTACATGTATGTATAGACAGCGCGTAGTTACACCGCTAAGCACACCCATACTGTACGATTTAAATGCAAACCCCCGCCTGCGTAATTTCATCGTACTTTTGGCTAACGTAAAATAGGCACGCCCCCTCAAACATTTTTATGCAACTGATACGTGAAAGGCCCTTACGCTCAGAGTTACATTACGTTACATAGCGTATCATCTGTCGTGCGCATGCTCAGTACATACCAAATCGCCTTTTTATGTCTCCATCATGCGTAAATACGCATGGAAACATTGTTCTGGATCTGCCCCTATGTCACTGCACAGATTGTTAATTAAGTTGGAAAATTTGGAGTGGACTCAGAGACCCGGATTCACAGATAGTAATGCAAAAGAACTCATGCATGTGCCAGATATTACAACCATGAAGACGACACTCTGTTCTGTCCTTATGGAGATCCAACCAATGGCCGGAATTTGCTTTCTGCATGGCAAAACCCCGCACTGAAGGCAGTGTTTGTCATGCTAAAAAGGCAAACCAGCTTATCTGCACAAATCTGTGATTGTTTATAGGCAGATGCAGTAAACTTAAGGTTGGGGGAGTGACAGGGAAGTTTACTCCTCTCTTTTGTGAATAATAAAAGATCCCCGCATGTATGGAAACTGCTTTTGGAAACTGCTTGCAGAATTCAGCTGAATATTTGACAGGCAGGGAGAAGCATTTAAATTTTACAGTTAGGGCAGGGTTTTTTTTCTCCATGTGGTTGAGGGGTCATACACGCCTCTGATCTGTGCAAGAGACTTAAGGCTGCCTTATGGCAGTGAAAATACAAACAAAGAAGGGAAAGAAGAGCTTCCAAGATCTAAATTGTTGGTTATTTTTATTCATACAGCAGTAATAGATAAAAAAAAAAGGACAACAACAAAAAAATAAAATATTAAAAGATTAATATAAATAACCCCTGTGCAAATGTCTCAACTAGTGACTCAAATAGCTGTTGATCAGACAGCTAGGTAAGTAGCCGATTCTTATTGAGAGCTCCAGTCCATAATTATAATGATAGCCCTTCTACAGAGGTCTGTGCCACCAACTAATGTGTGGAAATTTCTAGATCATATGGCCATATGCATATAAAGACAAGTTTATACAGTTCTGTAATATAACTTTTATAGAAAAGTAATTTTTCTTCAGATTACTGCCTTAGTCTGTAGCAAATGGTGTACAAAGAAGCCAGCACTCAGTACTGAATCTCATAGATAGTGACCCAGCATATAGCTCCACAATTATGAAGGCTTCATTTGATGGTCTCGCTCCATATCAGAATAAGATAATAAAGTATAGGCTAACCCTCAAGTGGCTCTTAGATAGATCTTCTCCGTGCAGGAATACACTGTGCTGCTGGATGAGTATTATGAACACAGGCTTGACTATAGCGGTACCTCCGCCAACCGATCGGTATGGTCGGTGTTCACTTGCTGTCCGCCTGAGTGGCTCGTCTTTCCAGGGATTCCAGATAGTAGAAGACTGGACCCTCCATGAGATTCCCCACACTGGGAGTTATGCGGAGGTCTAACAGCCCGTCAGCTGTGGATAGACAGCGCAGCGGCTCACGTGTCGAATTCCAGAGTAATTCAGTGGGAGTTCTGAGACAATATTAGGAGTCTAGGTGGCACACTATTACGGCTCTCGTGGCTTTGAGCTGCAAGGGGTTTAAAACCAAGCCTCTACGCGTTTCTCTGCAGTCGCAGTTTCCTCAGGAGGTAAATGAATACTCCAGGGCTAACTCCCCATTTAAATACATTCTTGATCAGATCAGGTGTGGGATTAACCCTAGATTGCTGTCAACATTATAATGCTGTAGCATAGTGGAACGAGTGTGAGAACAGTGAAATTAATAGCAACCATCACAATAATGCATTTCAAAATGACACATAATAAAATTGCAAAAAATAGTAAATAAAAAGACAATATTACAATAAAAAATAAATAAAAAATAAATAACAATAAAAAAACAAAAGAAGTAGAACCACAGATGGGAATAAAAACCGCTTATTTGTCACCATTAGGTAAATCTATCAGGTCATAATTTCAGGAGTCAGAACCAAACAAGTATAGCTAAACTGATTGACCTAAAAATCAAACCAGTTATTCGGTTCTAGTTATCTATTCTATTATTGAGGTTCTTCAATCAAATTTATTTATACATTAATTTACAAACACAGAGCCTATTCTATTATTAGGGTCCTTCAATTGGATTTATTTGTAGATTCATTACAACACACACAACCTATCAATTGACCCCCAAAGAGACAAGAAAAACGAAAAACTAAAATCTAATAAAATTCATATTTATAACTAAATATTCTAGGTCAAAAAATTAAAATATCCATATTAGATTGAGTTATTTATACTCATTTAAATTGTTGTTATTATCATTAGTAATGTTAAATATTCCGGTCTGTCTCAAGTCTATTAAGCAAAATTATTCAATTCTATTGACTCATTTAAGCCAGAAGGAGACATTGGGCCGGATCCTGAACTACGTCCGTCTTCCATAGACGGACGTAATTCACTGAACGATAGCTACTGCACATGCGTAGTAGCTATTGTACGTAATCTACGTATCGAAACGAGGAATGTTATAGGAAATGACTTACTCCCATCAGATGAAGAGAAATTAACCTCTTTTTTATTGCAAAACCCACACATCCCACATCTTTGTTGAGCGCACTTAAAAAAAACCTCTTGGCTTATCAGGAAGCCAGGTTGCCAAGCTGTTCTTTGTTTTGTTCTCTTCCAAATGGCTTCTCACAAGGAGATCCTTTAGACTTTTAGCCTTCCTGAACAGAACTCTAGGTTTGTCAAGTAAAGGACGCAGACACCTATCTAAATTAAGAATCTTTGCGTTCCTATGAATTATCTTTTTCACATCCTCTGCGTTAGAACAAAATTGAGTGATAAAAAACAGTTCCTCCTCTGTATTAAATTCTACCTTTTTAATTTGTTTGTTCATATTCTCAGCAAGAAGGTCCGACCTATCTCTCAATGCTGCCCCCTCTCTGGCTTGATTAACCATTTCTGGGGGGTAGCCTTGTGCCAGAAAACTATTCTTCAGATCATCAGATTGTGTCATGTAGGTTTCTAGATCTGAGCAATTGCGCCTCAAGCAAATAAACTGGCTCGTTGGTACACTCTTAAGCCAGCTTCGCTTGTGGCAGCTCTTATATTGCAGAAAGTGACTAGTGTCCACCGGTTTCTGGAATGTCCTTGTGCGCAGTAGGTCCCCAGCCACCTCAACTGTGATATCCAAAAAATTAATAGAGTGCTCACTAAATTGGTGAGTAAATTGCAAATAAAATTGGTTATCATTCATATAGTGTACAAAAGATTCTATACTAACTGTGACCCCATTCCCCATTATGGCAGTGAAACCCTGCTAAGGTCTGCACGAGAAAGTGAGTGACAGAGGAGTTCTGTCTGTGCGATAAATGCACGGATGTATAGATCCAGTCCTTGGTAACAAAATAGATAACAGATAGTTGTAGTACATGGAATCCCTTCTGGTGATGTTAAGGTTACTAGCAGAGTTCCCCTTGGAGCAAAGATGATAAAGGGGGCTTTCAAATGTATTAAGAGGTGTAACCAGATAGAGGACTGTAGCATTTTTCAAAGGAAGATTTGCAAAAGAACACGAAGGCATGCATATAAACTGGAGGGTGGTAGGTTCAGAGCAAATATGCGGAAAAATTATTTCATTGAATGGGTGGTTGATAAGTGGAGTAAAATTCTGTCTGAGGTGATTGAGACTAACACAGTAGAACAGTTTAAACATGCTTGGAATAGGGTATCCTAAATATTAATTAAGGGTAAAATAGGCAGACTGGATGGGCCATAAAGCTCTTTTCTGCCATCACTTTCTATGTGTACAGTATGTTGAATCGATCCAATCATATGGTAGTGTGTACACTGCGGGGAATTCTGGCCCTCATGATCTTGTGCTATGAATTTTAAGCAGACATAATGCTTTAAACTGTTTAATAATTGAATGCATTTTTTAACCTCTTTACATTTATTCTATTTTGTATTTTACTGCCAAATAATAAATGTTACTGTAGATTATGGATCTATGTGTTACTTTTCAGGTTAAAACCAAACATATATTATATCTAGACTTATATGTTGTTTTGGAAAATGTCCTTTTCCTTAAGCACACAGACTTATATTTCATTCAGATTGTACTCTATAGTAACATGATGTGATTATGTCATTCTTAACTGTTTAAAACTTTTTCTTAGGTTGTCCTGGAGCAAAAAAGAATGAATTTCTGACAAGTGTACTAGATGCACTGACCACGGATATGGTGCATGCGGTTTCTGACTTGACATCCTCTTCTAGCAGGTAAGTAGATGAGAACATCACAAACAAATAGATTTCATGTTAATTATATATATATATATATACGTTAGTAATATTTTATTTTATGTTGAAAATTATTTCTATTAGTGAATATCTTCTACTAATTAACAAGTGTCTTACCTTAGAAAGAAAGCAGAGAGTTGGACAATTTTACCAAATATTTGAATAAGGAGTTCAGGTTTGGGCACCATTTTGGAACTAGAACAGGTTCAAAGAAAAGCGACAAAACTGATAAAGGGTTTGGAGCCATTGAGCTATGAGGAAAAGCTAGCCAGTTGAGGCATGTTTGCTTTAGAAAAGAGGCTTCCAAGAGAACATATGATTACTATACACAAATACATTAAGGGTCAATAAAGAGAACTTTCATGGTTACCTTTTACTGCAAGGACTGCACACAGGACACGTGGTCACCTACTAAGGTTAGATTAGAGGAGGTTTCACAACCAGCAAAGGAAGGGGTCTTTTACAGTAAGGGCAGTCGAGATATGGAATTCACTGCCAGGGAAGGTTGTGATGGCAAATTCAAAATTATATGTTTAAGAAAGGGTTAATCAAAGTTTGAGCGGAAAATGGATTCAGGATTAGGACGTTAATTAAAATGAGGGATAGTAGTGGATATAGGAAGAAACAGGACTGCTGTCTTGGGTCTTCGGTCAGGAGGCTTTTTCCATATTGAAACAGATTACAGGTTGTTTCATCTGGATTAATATCAATTTTAAGATAGGAATCACAGGTTGAATTTGATAGCCCGGTGTCTTTTTTCAACCTCATCATGTATGCTACTTCATTATGTTAAAATTGCATGGTGCTTGGTTACAGCACAATTTTTGCCATTTTCTAAATTAAGAGTTAAGCATATTACACGTTTTTTTCTCAACCCTTAGTCACTAAAAAAAGACTTGTCTGTTAAACACATGGACAAATAATCTCTTATTTGAAGTGTTGATCTTTTAAATAAATATTTTAACAATGCCATACACAATCATATGGTGTGTGACAGCTCAAAAGTAAACTCATAGCACCTTACTTAAACATAACAGATAAACATGACTAAAACATTTGGCAAGGAAAGCACCTTTAAAAGTGAAGCTGACAGAATGGAAAAATACAGACTCTGTGCCAGAAATACTTTTTTCTTCAGCAAGACAGAGATTCATTCTATCAAGTCTCACAAGAGTGATGCTTATGTGTCAAGGTAGGAAACATATGCAAGCCAGCTGGATTAATATTCTAAAATGGCAGCTAGTTTACAGTTGAGGGAGAGATGTTCTAAACATAAAGTTGTCAAGTTTGAAAACTAAGGTCAAATTAATACTTTTATAAAGGAGTTATGTCAAGTTGCTAAAAGAAAACTATGTCTAAATGCTTGGCAGCAGAATAGCAAGTTTGTTTCTCAACTACTTTGTCTCGATGAGAAGTTCCCTACAGGGTTAGCTGATATGTTTTATATTAACAGATGCCAACAGCCATGTGGTTGTTGTAGTATGTGTAAATCCATCGTGACTCCTGTTTCAACATTTTTTTTTCAATGCATAACTTGGGAATAAGCAAGTTTTGTGTAACCAGGGTATTTTAGACTAAAGGTGGAAAATATAAAATACATTTTGGGTATTAGAAAAATAATTGTACTAGCCAGGTGAAACATATTACAGAAATTAAATAATGCATAATTACTGATAATTAAAAAATGTATAGCATTAGGTACCAGTGATTTATATAATCAGCAGATTATATGAAAAAAACATTGAGACAATAATGCTCCTCTACAGCCAATAGTGGTTTTGGCTCTCCCTGAATCTGGTTTGAAATTAAAATGTGTAGAACACAACATTGCCGGGAATGTATCCTCAATAAGTAGTCACTGAATTATAATTGTTGGTAAAAATGTAGCATTATTCCTAATCTGTTATATTGTTAAAGGCAGCATATAGCATTAACTCTCTGATATGTTTGTACTTAGGTTTATCATGTCAGTGCTGGGTAAATTCTAATACAAAAAAAACACTAGAAAGGAAGTATACGGAAGTATATATTCTTTACACTAGAAAGGAAGTGTATAATAAGATATCTGTGTCTATTAGAAGTCTCTTAAAGAATGTAACTGAACACTTTACTCTTCATCACAATGCCAACTACAAATTACTAACAAAATAAGCTTTTGTTTTGTAACCACATATGCTGTTGAGAATATAAATGTTAGTCCAATATACAGGTGACCAATGTATATTAGCTGTGATACTTTATTGCTTAGCTTGAAAAGCATACAAATCCATTGTTTGGTTTATCTAAGCTGGAACCTGTACTATATAAGAAGAGTTAATTTAATCTGGTGACACTGAATTATGCAACAAACATAGCAACTGCATTACTGAGATGAAGGTCAATCACCAGTTTCGGTAAGCAAGTTGGGAAGACAAGTTGTCCATATAAATATGTTTTTATAATAAAAAAAAATCATTCAAGCCTATAAATGCAGTTACTTATGTAAAAATGCAAATGCAAATACTTTTTTTTCATACACCAATTTGGATGCCAAAGAATAAGAACTCTCATATAGCAAGTTAGACTAAATGACCAGCTCAGAAATAATTGTGTGTAATTGGAAGGGGGTAGTATTGGTCAATGCAAATTTCATTGTGTAATTGGTTACTTTTCCCTCTATATTATATAATACTTATTTTTATTTATCTTCCAACTCTAGAAAAAACAAACTAATTTGCTTGTCTTGTTGGTCATCTTAAATAACTATTGGTTGTTGCACAACTAAATAAACTCTTGACTAGCAATGTTGTTCTGCTTATTAGATGTGTAATGTGTATTAACAATTGACATTTCCTTTCTACTAGAAATATTAAGTTCTGGTCTAATTTAAATAATTGCACCTACAATACCTGTAATAAATGGACTTGTACTGTTTTCACCATACTCATTTTACTGTAGTTATGTTGAGTAGATCATTTTGTGCTTACAACTTTGTGTTGTTGAACTTTTGCTTTCTGCCATCCCAGACTAACTGAGTATTGTTTGTGATATTTCATATATATTAAATCTGTGTTTGTTGATAAGTTTATTCAAATTTCTGATTTATTTATTTTTCATGGTGACTATGAACAAAAAATGTACTTTAGTTTTTATCTTTATTAAGAAAGGCTTCATGTAATGGCTTTCTCATTTAATAACATGGGGCTGGATCCAGACCTTGTTAAGTGCATGAACTTAGTTACTCCTGGGCTAAACCATGTTGATTTCAGGGGGAGTCAAGTTAATTGTATTCTTTGGATGCAGGTGTATATCTTTAAATTGCTTACTGCACACAGATACTGACCAGCTTTACTATCACACTGTTATTTAGACTTGGGATAGGAAACATCACCTCTCAACTCTAATACTGTTTGCAACAGATGAAACATGACTCCCCTGCAATCAACATGGTTTAGCCCAGGAGTAACT
>WWET01002738.1:55141-66442 GCA_011038615.1 Limnodynastes dumerilii | reverse complement strand
TTGTTTATCTGGGCGCTGCACAACTCCATCCCCACCTCTAGGGGCCCTGGCGAAGACCCCCAGATTCCCTGCTGCATGCTGGGTAACCAGTTTCATACTGTACTGATCATAACAAACAGTGGGAAACACTCAGTGGGGACATTACTAAGGAAGAGGTATGGAAAGTAATATTGTCACTCCCAAACTATAAATCGCTGGGTCCTGATGGTTTCAGCAGTGAAAATGGGCTTTATCATATGAAAACAAATTAGTATTTTTTTTTTTTAAATTGTGTTTATTTATAATTTTTAAGCATACAGTATAATAGAAAACACATACAACAATACAAGCATTCCCCATGACCCACCCACCTCCCCATAAACAGTCCCACCCACCTGCCTACTAAATAAAATAAAAAAGAAAAAGAAACCCATTGCCAGGGAGCCAATTAGAGAATAAAGTTCTCAGTCAAGTCAACTTAGTTTAGGGAACATATACCCAATCACACAGTATATCCTACCACATAGAACTAGGTCCTTCCCTCTCAACCACAATCAACCCGAAGTCTAAGGAAGGGGAGAACAGCTGCAAGAAAGCAGGGACACAGCCTAGCACCTTCTAAGATGGACTTAAACTCAAACACACTCTCTCATGAGATACCTTCTTCTAGAGGGAGGAGGACCAGGGGGGATTCCAACCAGGGTGACCAGATTTTATAGAAACGATCTAGGGACTTACGTTTGGTATGAAGGAACTTTTCATGCTTTAGGGTTACATTAACTAGTCCAACCCAGTTATGGAAAGAAGGGCAGACCTGAGCCATCCATTTGCGCGCAACCAAGGTCAAAGCAAGAGAAACAAGTATACTGACATATTTGTATGCTACAGAAGAATAATCTTCTTCCAAATTGATTCTAAAGAAGAATATCTTTGGGTCTAGAGATGGCAGAGAGGGGAGCGTAGAACAAACAGTATTCCAAACCTCAATGTAAAATGCTTGGATACCCTCACATGCCCACGCCAAGTGCCAGAAGTCAGCATCCCTCCTGTCACACTTTGGACATTTTGAGTCATTCCGTAAGCCCATTTTAACCAGTCTGAGAGGGGTAAGATAAGACCTGTGTAAGAAAAACAATTGTATTTGTTGGTATCTCGCAGAAGATGTCGCCGTCCTAGCACACCCCACGGCTTGCAACCATTCTTCCTCCTGGAACGGACCAGTGTTAACCTCCCACTTCTCCCTCAAAGCTGTAAGGGTGTCCTTGTGCAAGCATTCCCCAATAGAGGCGTACAAAAATGAAATAGGCCTTTTATTGGATGCCATATTCAATAGTTTAATTGTAGGGGAAGGACGAAGCGGGGGGAGCAACCCCCTAAACTGAGCACTAAGAGCATGCCTCAATTGTAAATATCTAAAAGAATAGATTTCACTCAGTTGGAACTCTACCCGCAGCTGAGTAAAATTTTAAGCCCTTCTTGTGAATAGAGCTGCCCCAAGGAGATAACCCCCGCCTCACACCACAACCGACGGCCAGGAAGTTTTTGCAGGACAGAAAAGGAAGGATTACACTAATCTTAACTCTAAATAGAGCCCCAACTTTGGGTCACATATCCAATATCTTTCTAAACCAAGAGCATACCTCACATGGAGATTCCCAGGTCTCCCAAACTGCCACTCTGAGACCGCACCCCCTCTCAGCTACAATCTCAGAGAGACTTTAAACCACATATCCAAAATGGAGGCAGCTACAAAATCAGTTTATAAAGTAATATATATGACTGGTGCACAAGGCAAGGGGAATTTGTACAAAAAACAAGACATGGCCTGGCACTCTAGCCATTACTCAGTTACTAATCATGAACTTCTATCTTTAAAATAAAAATCAGAGAATTAGTTACAAATATCTGCAGATACGTGATAAGCTGTTCGTCACTTACAAGGCTTCTCTGCTGAACAGTCCTAACTGTAATCTTAACTCTAAATAGAGCCCCAACTTTGGGTCACATATCCAATATCTTTCTAAACCAAGAGCATACCTCACATGGTGATTCCCAGGTCTCCAAAACTGTGGTAGTTTGGGAGACCTGGGGATCTCCGTAACTAATTACGCTTTGGAGGCAGGGTGAGGCATTTAAATCGTACAGTATGGGCGTGCTTAGGCAGGTACGTACGTGTAACCTTTACGTACGTCAGTACTTACACTGTGAAAAGTTAAGGTAGGGTTTGGCAAGCGTAAAATGGCCAAAGTACATACGAGCAAGGGGAGGGTCTAGGGGAGTGCATAGAAAATACGCTAGTGTAAATACGCTACGTGATGAAACATAAAAGGTCTGGATCTGGGCCATTGTGAGAATTGACTGTGCCACACAAGTTAAAAGTCGCTTCATTACTAAAAATTAAACATGAAATAAAGGTTTTGGCTTCATCATCTCCATTATCGAATCACAAAATTCCATCCGCTTCCTCTTGTCTTTGTAAGTGCCTCAATGAGATACAGTCTGTATGGTTTCAAATGTAGGAGTCTTCTTAGTATATGCCAAATAGCGGATTGAGGGATCACAGGCTAACGGCTTGCTCGATTTGTGGACTTCCGTGGGTTCCACTGAAACGCAGCACAGCTTTTCACCACTTGTTCCTCCGAAGCTTGCGGTCCTCCTTGACTTTTTCCTTTACACAGACACGCACTCTCTTGAAACTGTCGAAACCTTATTGTATCTTCTTAGGAGAGGGCGGATTAATGCCAAATCACCTTTGAATAGCACACTGCACAGTGACAACCGAATTTGTATTTGTAACCTAGAGAACACGAAACGCCTTTTGCTGAGAACTTTCTGTTCTGAGGGTAAACAAACAACTGAACATTACCGGGGGAAAGACACAACTGCTGTGCCCCTGTGGCAGCCATTAAAAACTTATAAACCTCTTCTTTCAAATAGTCAGTGACTCATTTCATGACAATGCTTGAGAACAGAAATCAATGTCATAAAATATATATAAAAAAATGAATAAAGATCCAAAACCTCACTACGATATTTAATGGAGTTATATGGTACTGACCATTCAATAATATGGGCAAAATGATAATATGAGCAATATGTGAGTGATAGTATTGGCACAGTATGAGTAATAGTATGGGCACTGTGTGATAGTATGGGCAGAGCGATGGTATGAGCAGAATGATGTCATGGGCAGTGTGATGGTATGGACAGTGTAATAATATGGGCAGTGTAAAAGTATGGGCATTGAGATGTTATGGGCAGTGCGATGGTATAGATGGTTTAATAGTATGAGCAGTGCGATAATATGGCCAGAGTGATAATATGAGCGGTGTGATGGTATGGGCAATGTGTTAGTATGGGCAGTGAGATGGTATGGACTGTGTAATAATATGGGCAGTGTGATGATATAGGCTGTGTGAATGCTATTATGGCAGCATGACAATGATAAATAGGATGGGCAGAGCAACTTAATATGTTACATTGTGCGACTTACTTAATGTTACATTGTGTGACTTAATTTATAAGTTAGATTGTGCAACTTAATATGTTACATTGAGGTATATTATTTGATACCTTAATTGGCTGTACAAAGTGACAGTCAGGACTCATACATTCTCTGATATAACACCATAGTAATGGCAGGACACTTATGATGATTAGAAAACCCCTGATGGCAATGCAGCTGCCTATACACTGGATCACCAGTATAATAATATTAATCCTAAAGTGCTCCAGCAGTTTATCGAAAACCACCCTTTAAGAATAGGCTGTTAGTTATGGGCCACTGTTGTGGGCTTGCCCCCCAGTCTAAAATTTGCCAGTAAGCCCCTGACTACAGATGTATTGGAATTTGACTCTGGACCACCAATGCACACAGCTGAGACAAAGCCAGGCCCTGGTAAGTATTGCATGCAACTTATTTAATGCCATTTTAACATTAGCTACATGTACACATTTAAGTCTTTTTTACTAGACTTTTTTTAATACCTTAAAAAATATAAACAAAAATCATAAATGTGATTAAATTATACAGCATTTATCACACATTTACATATTAGCAGGGCTCATACAGGAGGTTCCTGTATGAGCTGCTGCAGTAGTGACACAGCAAGCAGCAGCAGCTCACACAGGAACTTCTTGTATGAGCACTTCCTGTCTGTAGACACAGCGCTGCGCATTTATCACACATTTACATATTAGCAGGGCTCATACAGGAGGTTCCTGTATGAGCTGCTGCAGTAGTGACACAGCAAGCAGCAGCAGCTCACACAGGAACTTCTTGTATGAGCACTTCCTGTCTGTAGGCACAGCGCTGCAGTAGAAGACCTTTTTTTCCAGCAAAAGGCAAAATACTTTTTTCTCCAATTTTATAAGCCTGTGTTCTATCTATACTTAAAATCCTGTTAAAAGCATAGGATGGCTGCTTATGGGCTGATCCTGTGTGCTTGCTCCCCAGGTAGTCTTTATACATGAGATAATGCATGGAATCATTACTAAAATTCAGTGAACAGGATATCTGAGAGATGCAGCATAATATTCAGCCCATAACTACCTCTGAATTAACAGGATACATGACAGAACACTAATGACCTTGTTTTCTGCCAGCCATATGCTGTGAAAGCAGTAAGCCCTCTGGGGATGATTCATTGGAGCTGTATGAAGCAAACCATTAAAAAATATTTATCTAGAATATTATACCACATTTTAAGAACGCAACACAACTAGAACAATCAAGTCCTGGTTTATCCACTGTTGTTATTCTAATCAATTATTAAAGTAGAAATGACTTCTAAAATTCCATATTTTATTTTATAACATTTTCTCAGAGTAGTGAAAGCAGGGAAAAAAAATATTCTTGTCATATATTTATTAATTTATACAAATTTATACAAAGTTCTCTGCCTTTAGCAAATATCTATTAAATATTTAAGAAAGCGCATTTCAGGTTTGTGTAATCTTACTAAGCCTGTTAGGGCAGAAATAGTTATTAGCCTAGATTTAGAGGACTGCATCTACACAGTTCCTTTCTCTTGCTAAGCAAGTACAGTAAATGACCTTGTAACCCTTTGACTCATGTCTAGACTACTAAAGATGGTAGCAGTCTGGGGGCAGGGAATTATGGGAATTTAATGGCCTGACAGTTCAGTGATTATGTCATCATGGGACACCCCTGAAGTGTATATCCCATATGTGGCTTCATCTTAATTTTTTTCACATTCTTCAACCCCTTTTCTTTCTGTCTGTCTTTGTCCTACACCAGTGGTCTTGGAAACGGGTAAATTATCCCAAATGGGCTAAAAATGACATTCCTGGGGGTAATGGACAGCCGTGTTGCCAAGACACAGCCGAGATGCTGCCGAGACACAGCCGAGCATGCATAATAATCTATATGAATGCCCGGCTGTGTCTCTTCAGTGCGACCGTCCAATACCCCCAGGAATTTCATTTCATTGCATACCCGGCTTCCTCTCCTTCCATACTGTTTGTCTTCCGGGTGTGACGTCATCACGCCCGGAATTTAGAGAGGAGCGCGCAGAGAGGAGCTCAGCTGAGAGCCAGAAGCCAGAAAACAGAAGATTAAAGAAAGAAAGAAGGTCAAATAAAAGGTAAGTAAAGGAGCAGAGGGGCAGCAGATGAAGGGGCACAGTATGTGATGATGGTAATTTAAAGGTGAAGATGGGGCTTCCCCCCCATTATGCATGTTGTATCTACGCCGTAAAGGTAGAGACAGACATGCTAATGAGGGGAAAGGGCAGAGGAAGCCCCGTTACGATCAGGTATGCGGCCGTAAGATCCAGATTTACTACTGAGTGTGCTCCGAGAACGGCCATACAGACCTCAGGTGGCCGTAAGACGCCTGTAGTTCTGGATCCGGCCCTGATTTACACCTAATAAGATTTGACTTTTTAGTTGCGTATTTTTTATAAATTAACAACTGCGCATGTGTAGTCATATAGACTATGCCATTTCCATAGCAGTTATCTTGTATATATGCATGTAGTTTTTTCAGTAAGAGCTGGAGTGCCAGAGCAGCCTCCGTGGAAAGTTAGAAGTGGGAGGGGGAACGCATTTAGATGAGGCAGCCAGGAAGGAGTTGCCAGTGTCCGTGCGTATTTTCCCTACTTAAGAGGAAAAATAGGCATCTAAAAACGGGGGCAGGACAAGGGAGGGAACCGGACACTAAGAAGCGGTTTAATGCTAAACTGCACATATGGATTTCACAGTTGAGTGTGAATCAGGTCCTGTAATAGTACGTAGATTAGATAGATATAGACACATATCTACACACATTAAGCAATATAGATATAAAAATAAGTGCACTCGACACTTTACTGATTGTTTTCTTTCTTTACGAGAGAGAGAGAGAGGAAGAGGAGAGAATATTACAACTTTAAATAGTTTGGGGGGTAGTCTCTATTCATGAATGGGCACTATAACAATACATACTGTGTAGATAGATATAGACACATATCTACACACATTAAGCAATATAGATATAAAAATAAGTGCACTCGACACTTTACTGATTGTTTTCTTTCTTTACGAGAGAGAGAGAGAGGAGAGAGAGAGGAGAGAGAGAGAGATTGGATCTTTCCACCAAATTCAGATTCTAAAATGAGGCAAAACGCCATTTTGGGGGAAATGTCGGATCTCGGGGCTGATTCAGAGATGCGATTGCGAAAAGATCGCAAATATACGCACCTTTGCTAAGATCTTAGCAGGTTCCAGCCCACTGCAAAAACAGACACTCCCCTTGCAAACAGCGGTGGATCTTAAACTTAGACCACCATTGACTTGCCCTAACTATACGCTGTCATTTGGGATCTTAAGTGACGTGGTAGCGTTCATTTAAGATCCTAAGTGTCAGCCCTCGCCCACTTTCCCTCATTTCCCTGCCTCCCCCCGCCCATTTCCATGCAAATCCTTAAGATCGTAAAGATTCGCTGCACTTAAGATCTTAAGTGCTTGCGTGCGAATCAAACTTACGCCGTGGAAATCGCATCTCTGAATCAGCCCCCTCGTGGTTTTGGATTTTTCAGCTTGAAATCTCACATAATTTTTCAGCTGCTTTGTGATTGCACTGTTCAGGAACAAGGTTTTGAGGGTTTATAAGGCACTCCCTAGTGATTTCAGAGCCATTTTAGATAGGAGATTGATGGTAGCAGACCTAGTTTTGACGGGCATTCCTCTGCCTCGAATACTAATTACCATATCTATCTCCACCTGTATGGCAGAGATACGGCAATCGGAAATAGTAAGTCCCTAATCTACTTCCCCTGTCGGATGTAGATTAGGATCTACCCCAAGGACATGAACTTGCAAAGTGCAATACCTGGATTGCTGTTGTGCTTGTGGAACTACTCATACAAAATGACTGCTACGTTGTGTGTGCCCAAATTCCATCTCCATGCCAAAAAATACCACCTTTTCTCTCTCCTTTCTTTACCGCCCTCATTTCTCTCCTGTTAAACAAAAATTGTACACTATGGTGGGAGCACAAACGAACCAAGCACTTGTCTGTCTCCAAGGTGCTTGGTTTGTCAAACAGTACATGTCCGACATTATGGTGGTGGGAGAGCTCAAGGACATGAACTTGCACAAAATGAAATACCTGGCTTGCTGTTGTGCTTGTGGAACTACAAATACAAAGTGACCGCTACGCTGTGTGTGCCTGAATTCCATCTCCGTGCCAAAAAAGACTGCTTTTTCTCTCTCCGTTCTTTACTGCCTTCATTTCAGTTGAAATTCTGTGGTAGCACCTCTTTTTGTTTTGGATGTTCTCCTTTAGCATCTGCAGTCTCTGCTGTATGCACTCTTGGTTAAACAGCCAGGTATTTCATCAGACACAAGTCTGTAAGTGCCCGGCTGGACAGTGCGGTGATGTAGCACAGTGTGTCAGCAGGTGGACAACATAGGGTACATCACAGGACTCCTTGTTGCTCTTGCTAGATTCAGGACTTCTGGTTTTTCAAACAGTATATAATTCAGGGGTTGTTAACCCCATTCTCAAGTACCTCTAACAGCACATGTTTACTAGTTCTCCTGGCAGGTGCATAGCTGTATTCATGATTGACATATGTGATAAAATGCACATGTCAGAGGCAAACATACACTGTTTGGGTTACTTGAGGACAGGGTTCAGAGTATTAATAATAGATTTTTTCTTTGGGTGACTAGCTGTTATTTTTGAAATCTAATGTTTTTCATCCTGCCAAGTCATAATGCAAGGGGTCTCTTCTGTTCCAAATTGTACCACTGCATCATGATCTGCTTTACTGAAATGGCTGTCATCTGGCTTTGTGTCCCAATCTATGTCGTAAACTCTGTATGTTTAATGTTTTATTATTCTACCTAGTTAACACAACAAGCACCCTAATCTCTTTTTCACAGGCGTCTGTAAATCTCTCCAAGGGCATTCTATTAAAAATGTCTGCATTTTCATGGGATGGTTGGGTCAGTTCGCACTGGCAAATGTGCTTATTCTATTTTCTACTTTATATTATACTCCATGACTCTGCTTAGTAAGCTGTTACTGCGGCCATAATGATCACAACTCCAAATTTTTGGCCATTGCTACGTCCCTGTGCTGCTTTGTCTATCCCTGGCTGGCCTGCCTGAGTAGGCCCTCCTGTGTGAGAAATTGAGATACATCCATAGCCCGCACTGGAAGGGCCACACTACATAATTCTCATGTTTTTGTTGTTTCTGTCAGGGTTCCTGGTGATTAACAGCAAATATAATGCTGGGGTTCTCAACCCCATCCTCAATTGCCTTTAACAGTGCATGTTTGATTCTGACATATGTCAATCATGAATACAGCTGTGCACCTGTCAGGAGAAATAGAAAACATGCACTTTTTGAGTTACTTGAGAACTGGTTTGAGAACCCCCTTTTTGATAATATTTCTTCCTTTCAACTTCTTTAATTCCAAATTGTACCACTGCATCATGATCTATCTGCTTTACTGAAATGGCTGTCTGTTTGCTTTGTGGCCCAATCTATGTCTTCAAGTCTGTACGTTTTATTATTATACCTGGTTAACACAACAAGCCCCCTAATCTCTTTCACAGGCGCCTGTGAATCTTTACAGTGCCATTATGGGGGGGCCAAATTCGCCTGTAGGCCATCGCTCCCCCCTTGAGAAGAGTGATATTTATAGGGGGAAAGGTCATATCTGCCTGGTAGGCCATCACCCTCCCCCCCTAGAGAAGTGCCGTTATTTGAGGGGGGCCATATGTGCCTATAGGCCATCACCCCCCTTAAGAAAAGCCATATTTATAGGGGGAGGCCATATCTGCCTGGTAGGCCATTACCCTTCCCCCCTAGAGAAATGCCATTATTTGAGGGGGGCCACATGTGCCTGTAGGCCATCGCCCCCCCCCCTCCTTGACAAAAAGCTTATTTGGCCCATCTATGTCGTAAACTCGGTATGTTTGATTATAATGTTAAAACATTTATTTTTGTTTATAGTGAGATATTTTAAGGTGTGGCATATGTGCCTGTAGGCCATCGCCCCCCCTTGAGCAGAGTTGGATTTATGGGGGGCCAATATCTGCCTGGTAGGCCATCGGACTCTCCCCCTAGAGAAGTGCCGTTATTTGAGGGGGGGTCATATGTGTCTGTAGGCCATCGCCCCCCTTGAGAAGAGTCGTATTTATAGGGGGGGCATATCTGCCTAGTAGGCTATCGCCCTCCCTCCTAGAGAAGTGCCGTTATTTGAGGGGGGGCCATATGTGCCTATAGACCATTGCCCCCCCTTGAGAAGAGTCATATTTATAGGGGGGGGCCATATCTGCCTGGTAGGCCATTGCCCTCCCCCCTAGAGAAGTGCCGTTATTTGAGGGGGGCCATATGTGCCTGTAGGCCATTGCCTTCCCTTAGCAAAGTACCGGATTAGAGGGGGGGGGCAAGCTGGACCCTCATCCCCCCCTTACCTTCCTAAGTGCCGGTTTTAGAGAGGGGGTAAGCTTCTTTCTTTCATTGGTCAGTCCACAGTGTGAAGTGGTCATTGCATGTGACATCAACTTCTGCAGAGATTCAACAGTATCTGATCATCTTCCAACCTTTCCACTTTCTTTCTTGATTTAATAAGACATTCTTGAAAAATGCTTTTGATTTGGGTGGTCTTAAACCGCTCCAAGAATTTAATCTGTATTGGCGTAATACGGATGCAACAAGCACTCCCTCCCATTCATGGGCCCTTTTTTAAAAATGAACAACATAGACATTGGGGCCCAATTAAATTATTCCAAGCTGTAACATTCAGTCGGCGCATGCAAACTTTAAGCACTCTAAATTTTTTAAAGGAAACAATGCGGGGCGCACAAGGGACACAGTCTTGAGCATTGCGGCCGTGGAGGAGAAGCAAGGGCTGGAGCAGCCAGTGGAGAGCTCTCCGATCACAAGGCCGAAATACTAGGTTTTTAACTGCGGAAAAATTAAGAAACGATAAAACTGCGTCAGTTGCTGGGATGCTGACACCAGACTTGCCATCCATTGAGTACGCGCTAAAGGATTTCAAGTGTGGTCATTACACTACTAAGACAAGCTGTACATTCAGCTCTCAGCTATGTTGTATTGCTGTTTACAATAGTCACTGGTGCTGGTTTTAGAGGGGGTCTAGCTGGGCCCCCTTATCTTCCTAAGTGCAGATTTTAGAGGGGGTGGGGTGAGCTTCTTTCTTTCTTTCGTTGGTCCACAGTGTGAAGTGGTCATTGCACGTGACATTAACTTCTGCAGATATAGGACAGTATCTGATCATCTTCCAACCTTTCCACTTTCTTTCTTTTAACTTCAATAAATTTTTATTCAAGTTTTAATGTAGGTTGGGGAGGGTGTACAGAATAGAAGAGGGGGGAGGGGGTACAACATGAGTTACAGCATTTTAACAGTGCTACAATACTTGTAACAGTATATTGATCCATGAAATGGTTGAGAGAAACCAAGATATAGATGTAATTATAAACCAACATCTAACACTACGATTACACCTTTCAATCCTGTACATTTAAGCCTTATTGAGGTGGTAAAAGATATTTCAGGTAATTAGAGAGCTTGTATGAGATTAATTAGGCTGAAGATGTCTGTTGTCTAGCTTCCTCTTGAATATAATCTGACCAAGGTAGCCATTGGAATAAGGGGGAGTTTGCGGATACTTGATACTTTGCAGTTAAGGTTTCCAGGGTGAAGCTAAATGTAATTTTAGCTATTATTTTAGGAAGAGGAGGGAGGTCCGAGGCTCTCCAAAGTTGCACTATAGCAGCTCTAGCTGCAATCAATATATGGCCCAAGACGTAATGTTTTTCCCTGGGTAGCTCGGGG
>WWET01002738.1:24169-36967 GCA_011038615.1 Limnodynastes dumerilii | reverse complement strand
TGCTGCATCTAACAATACCTCCCCCTCCTTGACCAGGGTTCAAAGGACCCCTCCCCCTGTGTTAATTTTAATTGTAACGTTTTTTTATTTGTTCAGCATGTACATCCTTGGCTGCCAACCAAGGACGTTCTTCAGGACCATACCCCTTCCCATGAATGAGGTAATGTAGCCACAATATATTCTTCATGGCCATCAATAATAACAGGATGAGGTTTGGATGGTGACACAGCACCAAATTTCCTGGGTGTGTGTACAGGTTTCAAGACGGAAACATGAAACGTATTTGGAATCCGCATATTTCTGGGAAGTTGAAGTTTGAATGCAACTGGATTGATTTTCCAAATAATTCTATAATGGGCCAATGAAGCGTGGACCTAACTTGGCCGAAGGTTGGCGAATCCTGATATTTAAGTCAATGGTGAATAGCCATACTCTGTCTCCAACTTTAAGTTTAAGTCTCCTGTGCCTGTCCTCTCTGTTCTTCATTCGAAGTTAGGCCTGATTAAGGGTTTTATTACTTTTTTCCAAATATTCTTGATTCTCCTAGTAGCTCCTTGCGCCTCTCTGCACACGAGATAGTCAAAAAAATTTGCTCTGGGATGAAAACCCTGATTACAGAAAAAGGGAGAAATGTGGGTGGAGGAGTGACATGCATTGTTATATGCGAATTCTGCCCAGGGAAGATTATCTGTCCAGTAATCTTGAAACATGGAAATGAAGAATCTCAGATATTGTTGTAGTGATTGATTTACTCTTTCAGTTTGTCTATTGGTTTGTGGGTGGTACCCTGAAGAGAGACTGATCTGAATATTTAATCCCCTGCAGAAAGTTCTCCAGAATTTGGCTACGAACGGTGGTCCTCTTTCAGAGACAATGGGGTAGATCCAGAACTATGTATACTAGCACATTTCTGCTAGCCAGTGACGTAAAAACGCTATTTTGTATGTACTGCGCATGCGCGCGGCAGATTATGCCACGTAACTCTGAATGTATGTACCAGCCTAGTATCAACAGCGTAACTACGAACGAAGCGGTGTGACAGCCATACGACACCCGTAATTATGCTTCGGAGGCGGGGTGATGCATTTAAAACATACAGTACTTACGCATTGATAAGTTAAGGTAGGGTTTGGCAAGTGTAAAAGGTACGTACAAGCTAGGGTGGTGCCTAGGGGAGTGCGTGGAAAATATGCTAGTGTAAATACGCTACACAATGAAACGTAATGGGAACGTAGGTCTGGATCTGGGCCAATGTATATAGGAAGTCCATGGAGTCTAACTCTATGTTTGCAAAACAGAGAGGACAGAGCTTGAGCCATAGGTAGATTCTTTAGTGGAATGAAATGTACCATTTTGGAAAACCTATCCACAACTACCCAGATGGTAGTAAAACCAGAAGAATTTGGAAGGTCCATAATAAAGTCCATAAATAGGTGTGTCCATGGGCGATTGGGAATGGGAAATGGAAGCAAGGGTCCAGATGGGTAAGTACATGGGGTTTTATTTCTGGCACAACTTTCACAAGTATTAACCATGGATGGCTACCAAACTGTACGGGACAGCAGATCAATATTTATTTGAACCCCCTTCAAGATTTGGGAGTGTAGGTCCTGAGTGTAGCCTAAAATGATAGATTTGGGAGAGATCACTGGCAGAGGAGGAATGGCGGGTTCTTAAATTGGGAGGAAGGAACGGCACAAGGCGTATGCTTTTTTTTTTTATTCATGGATCCAGGCCTGTAGGTAATAACAAAATTAAACCTGAGAAAAACACAATGCACATCTGGCTTGTCTTGGGTTAAGATGTTTTGCAGACTCAATATAGTCAAGGTTCTTGTGATCAGTGTATACCGTAATGGTGTGAGGTGATCCCTCTAGCCAGTGTCACCACTCCTCAAAGGCCATTTTGATTTCCAGTAATTCCCGATTCCCCACATCATAATTTCATTCAGCAGCAGAGAATTTCTTAGAAAAGAAGGCACAGGGATGAATTTTAGCATCTTCCGGAGTTTTCTGTGAAAGTATAGCTCCTGCCCCCACATCTGATGCATCTACTTCAACAATGAACGGTAAGTTGGGGTTCAGGTGGTGTAGTATGGGAGCAGAAACAAATGCTTGCTTTAGGTCTTTAAAAGCTTGGGTGGCTTGAAGTGACCATCTCCCTGCATCTGCCCCCTTTTTGGTTAGGTCTGAAATTGACGAGATAATAGTGGAGAAGTTACTGATAAAACGCCAGTAATAATTTGAGAATCCTTGGAATCTTTGGCTGGCTTTTAAGTCACCAGTAGGAGCAGGGTTCTTCTTCGTGGGCAAGAAGGACGGATTCCTGAGACCCTATATAGACTACTGGGGGCTAAATAAAATTACCATCTGAAATTCGTACCCATTACCATTAATCAATGATCATTACATTATTGACCATTAATTAATGAGTATTGAAGGCGGTTTTCCATTCGTCACCTCCCCGGATCCTTACAAGATTGTACGCTTCCTGCAGGTCGGTCTTGGAATAGATTTTAGCCTCTTTTAGCTGGTCGAATAGATCAGGGATTAATGGTAATGGGTACGAATTTCAGATGGTAATTTAATTTAGCCGATACAGGGTCTCAGAGATCCGTCCTTCTTGCCCACGAAGAAGAACCCTGCCCCTGCCAGGGACTTGGAATGACGAATGAAGCCTTTTTGTAAATTCTCTGCCATGTATTCCTCCATGGCTTTAGTTTCAGGTTGGGACAGGGATAACAATCTGCCTTTAGGTAGTTTGGAGTTAGGAATGAGATCAGTGGCGCAATCATAAGGCCTATGTGGAGGAAGATTGTCAGCACTTTGTCAGATTCCTGTGGGTATACCACCACAATATGCCAATTTTTCAGATGTGTTCTCTAAACAGACAGTTCGGATCAGAAGTGTCAGACAGCTGGATGGACAATCAGGGCCACACTGAAGAATGTCTTAACTATCCCAATCGATCTGTGGTTTGTGCATCTTCAACCAGGGGTGACCCAGGATCACTCCGACAGAAGTACATAAAATAATCAGGAACTCGATGGTTTCGGAGTGACAGAGTCCCACACAAAAGTTGTATGGCAGAGGTATACTTCTGGATTCAACCACCTATCAGTGGTTTCCTGTCCAGGCCACAGGCAGTGACTGGGGATTCCAAGTCTTAAGGGGGTACCCCCAAAGACTGGACTAAATCAAAGTCAATAAATCTATCAATGAACGCTAAAGCCTAGTTCCTTGGGGCCTCATTTACTAAAGTCAGTTTTGGCTGGCGATTATGAATTTTTTTTTTTTTTAATCGTGGCATTCACTATGGGGCACTTTTCTTAGGTCATTTTTAATCGCTGTTGATAAGCGTTGCTTTAGCAAGGGGTAAATCTCTGTGCTTTTCTATAGCACAGAGATTGCTGAGCCTTGTAGTAATATTAGTGTCAGCATGGTAAGCCTTCTAAACATGCGCTGTGTGTGGTGTTAAAAAAAAAACAGTCACATATAAGCACAATGCACATACATTACAATACATGCCATACAGTAAAACTCAATAAAAATGCATATGTCCCCTAATAATTCAGTAAAAATACAGGTGGCCACTCTGTAATGTTAAAAACCTCTTATAAAGAAATATTTAATACTCACCGTTAAGATGTCCTCTGTCTTGGGAAGACTTGCTTGCATTTTCTTCTTTTTTGACAAAATTGACTTTAGTAAATGAGGCCCCTGGACTACCAGAAGCACAGCAACAAGGAGAGAATTCTTTTAAGAGAACAGTGAGCACCCCAGCTGGATCTCTTCACCATCTGGCTGGGTTACAAGTTTTGCAACGGCTGCATCTTCTTAGGATACTGGCTGGCCCTGTGACCCAAGCTGCATCGGATCATTCTCTGACAGCACCTCTCGGTTGGCGGGGGCAGAAACGAAGTTTGGAGAGGAAACTCGTTCTGTCAACTGTTCCTTGAGGCGCCGGTCAAGATTAATGGCCAGACGCATAAGGTGCTCAAGTGATTCAGCCACAGGTTACTGCCCCATCACGTCTTTGACAGGGTCTGACAGGCCTATGCAGTATTGGCACCGGAGGGCAGGATGATTCCACTTGTAGTCCTTGGCCCAACAACGTAATTCAGCAGAATTTTCCTCAGCAGTTCAGCAACCTTAGCTTTACTTCAGCGGTGGCAGAGCGGTCAGGATCATCATACAGCAACCCCAAGGCCTTGAAGAATCCATCCTCTGATTGTCAGGCTGGATCATCCGCCTGTAGTCCATATGCCCAGGTTTGGGGGTCTCCCTGAAGCAGGGATATAATCAGTCCAAAAAGAAAAAAAAAACTACCAGCGCTGTATTGACAGGGAAGATAATAATTACTAATTATATACAAGATATTAAAAAATAAAATAAAAAAGGGGGGGGGGATGAAAAAATAAATTGCCAAATATAAGTTGCCAAATATAAATCTACTCAAGCCTTCCGAAAACCAGTGAATTTTATTGCACTGAATAATCTGGTACACTCTAACGTTTAGTGCCAGAAAAAGATAAAATGAACAACAACAATAAAAAATATATACAATTACTCAAATTAAAAAATCACCATGACCCAATCCTATAGCAATATCATGTGTAAATAGTGGGTAATGAATAAGAAACCTTAAATAGCTAATAGTAGTATAGTAGCAGCAAAGAGATGTTAATCATTGCTAATCACTCCTATTTTCCAGCAGCTAAATATTGGTTAGGAGTAGTAGTATTGGTCTCCTTGATAGATTATATTGATGGAAAAAGGAGAAAGGAGGCAGTTCTATTATGTCCGAATGCCGACCAAACAGCCAGGGTATCGCTTATTTCCACTTGTGGTGACTGAAAAATGAAGGGAGAGATACTCCTTATATATCCAAGAAACACAGCACAAATGATATGGCTTTGACCCACTCCAATAAAGTCACTAATTAGCCATCCAAAAGGAAATCCTATTCATAAATGAGCAAGAGGGGGAGCGTATTGAGCATATTGGAATTCCCAGCACAAATGTAAGAAACAGATAAGACTCAAAGATGTGAGATATTCACAGTAATCTGTACAGCAACAGAGTTCCAAGGTGAGGGACGTATTACCTATCCTCCCAGGACAGCGCAACGTCTCTTTCTCCAAGGTAGATATTTCGTTGTCTACTTATTAGACGTCTCGTAGGTCAGCGGGATTCGAAAAGCTAAAGCTCCAGGTCTCGTCCTCATACAATCGCAGTGGTCCTGAACACTGCGGTATTTAATTTATCCACACAAGTTGAAGGTATGCCAGTGATCAGGGTCAATGGTGATCGATGTGTGTGACTCTGACGCGTTTCTTCCATAGGATTTCTTCAGAGGAATGGTGAGTAATCAGTCCAACTCTTTGTCTTTCATTTCCTGACGAGGTCGGACGGAGTTGAAAGTATAACTTGCAGCTCTATTTGAAGGCCAAGAACCTGCTGTGGTCCCCGGAGAAGCAGTCCGGGAGCTGTACCTTGACATCCGTAACTGGCCCCCCTGAGGCGGTTAGGGGAACTGTGACTTGAGGAGTGCTGAGAACAGCAATCATGGTGGTTAACTTTATTAGTCAGGTTTTGGATTACTTTCCCCAAGTTAGAAACTTGGGTGATGAGAGCTTTAATGGCCTCAGTGATATCAGGATCCATGAGGCCTGTAACTGGTCAGTAATAATGTTACAGACTTCCAATTGGATCTCCCCAGGTGCGGAGTCTAAACCGGGGCCAGGTTTTCACTAGAGCCTCTGATGGGGAGGATAGTCTGGGCTGCTGGCACCTGATAGGTCGTGGCACCCCAGTGATTGCTGCAGCGTAGGTACCAATACAGGAATCCAGGCACGCAAGAATACCGACTGGAACCCTCAGACACTAAGGTACTGACTGGAACCCTTGCACTCAAAAATATAGGTACATAATGCACTGACTGGAACCCTTGCACACAGAAGTACCAGAATGTTTTACACAGGCAGGAACCCTTGTATACCAGAATACTGTATGGCAGTATGTAATCCAAAACCCAAGTACACAGGTAGTGGGTAGAAAAGGGAGATAGCCAGGAAGGTACAGGGGAGTACAGAGTACCCCAGAGATATTTAACAGACAAGGAGCCCTCAGGTAGATGACAACACCTGGTAGAACAACAGATCCCAGGATGGGGACTGAGACAGGTATGTGGGAAGGTGGAACAGACCACACCACAAAACAGGAGAGCCAAATCTGATGGGCTGACTCAAGCTCACAATACACACTGAGATATGTAACGCACAGTGGTAAACATTCACTCACCAATACACACTGAGAGATGGAGCACACAGTGGTGTAACACAGGAATGTGAGGAGCACACACAGGTGAGATGGTAAACACCGAGTGGTAGGTGTAAACAGAAGTAGTACAACAGGTGGACTCCAGCACACTGCAAAATGGCAATCGCAGAGTGCACGCACAGGAGAGGAGTAGATGGAATCACTCACCCAGCAGGAACAGAGAAAATGTGAGATCTCAAGCACACAGGCACACCACTCAAAAGAGGGAGCTGGCCGGAACCTGACTGGGCCTGAAACCGCCGACGTGAGCAGCAGGCTACCCGTGCCACGCACTTCACACAATACAGGAGGCAGACAAATGAAGGTTCCGAGGGCAGAAAGAAGGCAAGAGGAATACAAAGAATAAACAGTGGGATCAAGACTTAATCAAATAAACCATGGAGTATGATCAGACAGCAGGCAAAATGTAGGTAAACCAGATGCTATAACCGACAACTTCACTTCCCAGCAAGAGGCTATGTAAAGATCACTCCTCCAATCAGCTGCAGGAATCAGACACACCTCCATAGATTATACTGCAGCTGGGAGAAACCAGGCACATAGAACGCAGAAGGGAAGTTCACACATTGCTAGGTTTATTCCTGCAGCGTGTAACAAAACAGGCGTTTATATCCGCACCAATCCTGCATCACCCCAACCCTTCTCTGCCGTTTATTGTGGAGGTGAACGCATCTGACTGTTAGCCATCAAGATGGTATTGAGGAAAGGTGGCACTAGTTGGCAGATTCACCACACACATTCAGAGTTTTCACCGATCACAAGAATCTGGCCTACATTGAGGCTGCCAAACGTCTCAACCCTAGACAAGCTTGGTGGGCATATATTTTTAACCAAATTTAATATCAGGATAACCTACAGACCTGGCTCCCTGAATAAAAAAGCAGATACCTTGTCAGGATCCTTCCTTCCAGTCCAGGAACCAGCCGCTCCTCCTCAACCTGTTATTCCCCCAGGTTCTATTATTCTGGGTCTCACATAAGACTTGTATTCACAAATGTTGAAAGCACAGGGAGTCGAGTCCTGCAGAGAAATTTAACCATTGCTTATTCATTCCAGAACCATTGAGAAAGGCAGTTGGAACTTGGAACACCATGTCTCCAAGACCACAGCACATTTGGGGATCCAGAGGACTATTGAACTCCTTTCCTGAATGGTTTGGTAGCCGTATCACAGGATGTCAAGGAGTTCATTGAAGCCTGCAAAGCATGTGCAAGAAATAAGACCACACTCTGCCGTTTGCCTGGTCTCCTCCTCCCATTTTCTATTCCTAAGATTCTATGGACCCACCTGTCCATGGTCCTTTATGGATCTCCCAAATTCAATTGGATTTACCACCATCTGGGTGGTGGTGGATGGCTTATCCAAGATGGTACTTTTCATCCCACTTAAAAATCTGCCCAATGCTCAGGTCCTGTGCTCTCTGTTCTCAAAACATATTGTAAGGCTTTATGGACTTCCTACTGACATTGGGCCGGATCCTGTCATTATGGCCATCCTCGTAGCAGGAAGGGCACGCCCCCTGCACTCCCCGCTCTCAGTAGTAAATCTGGACACTTATATGTCCAGATTCCTACCTTAACTTAAATCAAACAAAACATCAGTAATACTGGTACAGTACAACATATTATGTCCTATTTAACACAACAAGTTATAGACAAATAAGCTTAGGCATTAGAGTCATTTAAATAAAGCCAAAGCAGGACTCAATCTGTACAGGTATGGAACAACAGTATACTGTCAAGATACATTTATTTATGAGGGGTGGAAAAGGTAAGATGGAATGGGGGAAGGGGGAGGGGGTAAGGGAGACACCATCAGTAATCTGAACTCATACAATGGAGTTATTCTGGAGACTTGTGATATATTCCATGGAAGCTATATTATTAACTCTATTTATAAGGTAGGATTGCGTTGGGATTGTACATGACTTCCACTTTCGAGCAATGAGGGTTCTGGCCACATTACTAATATGTGTTGCCAGTTTCAACTCTTTTTTTTATTGATTTCAGGGGGTGGCAAGTTAAGCAAAATATATTTAGGATCTTTCGGGAATGACGCACCTGTCACTTGTTGAATTAAAAGCAATGTAAGATCCCAGAAATAACTAACAAGAGGACATTCCTACCAAATATGCCAAAAAGAGCCACCTGGCCTCCCACATCTCCAACACATTGCTGATACCTGCGGGAACATCTGGTGGAGTCTCTCAGGTACCAGGTACCATCTAGAATATAATTTAAAATTTGTTTCACAGATAAATACACTAATAGAGGTTTTTGCAATTGCCTCTCTTATGGATTCCCAATCTTCTTCATCCAGAACGCAGTTCAAGTCACTCTCCCAGGCAGATTCACAAATGGGGCGATTGTTTGATTCTTCCGCTAACACAGAGTTATATATTGTTGCTATAGTACCCTTTTGTACCCGTAATTTGCTACAGAGACTTTCAAAGAGAGTGTTTGCACGAATCTTGGAAGATCTAGTTTGAGACTGAACAAATCCCTTAATTTGTATATAACTAAAGAGGAGATCATTGGAAAGGGAATGTTCTTCCTTAAATTCAGTGAATGATTTTGGCGCCGTCGGTCCCAGAATGTGTGCAAATCTCTCTACCTTAACGATTTTCCAGGGGTCACTGATGCTTTGATGATGTCCCTGCGGGAACAGAGGGCGATTCCATATAGGCAACAGTGGGGAGGGGTATTGCCCCAATTTCAACTTTACATTAAGACGGTCCCATAATAGGAGAGAAAATTGGGTAGTAGGGACTGTGTACATGGAGGCCGGCCTGCATGACCTCGGTAACCACGGAAGGTGGCTTAGGGTAGCTAGTTTTATAAGAGAGGATTCAATGTCAACCCATTTTTTAATACCAGGAGGCAGGTACCAGGATATGATATGATTAAGATGAGCCGCATGGTAATATCTAGATAGAATAAGGAGCCCTAATCCACCATTGGTAGTATGTCTGGCCAACTGTGTGCGATTGATATGTGGTTTTTGTCCCCTGCCATATAAACTTTGAGCAGTGAGACTGAAGAAAGGTTAACACCGAGGAGGGGACAGGGACAAGGAGAGTCTGGAAGAGATAAAGTAGGTGCGGGAGAAGATTCATTTTTAAAACATTGATTCTGCCAAACCAAGAAATGTGCTGATCCTTCCAGCGTGTTAAGTCCTGTATCAGAGTGTCTATTATAGGGGAAAAATTAGCCTTTATAAAAGTAAGGAATAGTTTTTAGTAATCATGACCCCTAAATATTTGAGTTGATTCGGTCTCAATTGAAAATTATACCCAGATTCTAAGGCTTGAAGTGAGGGATGTGAAATATGTAGGGCCAAGGCTTCTGACTTAGATTTGTTAACTTTATACCCCGATAGTTGTCCATACCTCTCAAATTCGCTCATTAACTTAGGTATAGATATAGCAGGATTTGACAAAGTTAGCAAAATATCGTCTGCAAATAAAGATAGCTTATATTGGCAGGGGCCCACCTGGATACCTAGAATATTAGGATATTGTCTTATCATAGCTGCCAATGGTTTAATACAAACCAACGAAAATTAAGGGCGATAATGGGCACCCCTGCCTAGTGCCATTTATTATTAAAGATCCAAGTGTATAGCATTGAGCTGAGCCAAAGTTAAAACAGAAAGGGTGCGTTTGTGCTCTTTATCTAATGTATATGTTACAGTCGGCCAAAGGGATTCTCACCGGGGGCCCAGAGTCTATATCAGCACCAGGTGTTCACTAGAGCCTCTGATGGCGAGGATAGTCTGGGCTGCTGGTCTGATAGGTCATGCCCCCGGCGATAGCCCCAGAGGGGTACCGCAGCGTGGTACAACAGCAGGAACCCAGGTATTCACAGGAACCCTTGCACACAGGATAACAGGTAAGTATGCACACACTGAACTCTCAGTAAGGTGGATATCAGATACAAAACTGGAACCCTCATACACAGTACAGAAAATCTCAATGCACACACGAAACCTTTATAAACAATAGAGCAATATGCAAGTATACCAAAATGTACCCAAGCACAGAGGTACAATAAAGGAGATATAATCACAAGTACTAGAGATGGTACAGGCTGAGACTCCACACAAGGAAGGTATACTTTATTAAAGGGTACTGCAGGAATGGCAGAGCTTGGTGCACAACAGGTCCCAGGATGGAACAGGGAACAGTGCTGACAGGATGGCAACACAGCACTAACAGGTATAGACAGATGGAATAGTTTAGCTAAGTATAACACTGCAAGCTGGAAATAGAGCAGAGCAACTGCTCAGTAATACACACTGGGTGGAAATACACGCACAGCGATACACGCTGGAGATGGCACAATACACAGCGATAATAACTAGCTGGTGGACACACTCACAAGCAAGATGTACAATGCTGAGAGGAGATGATATAAACAGGAGTACAACAGGCAGACGCCAACACACCGCTAGATGGCAAAAGCAGGTGAACGCTCACAACACGTGACAGATCAAACACACACCCAACAGGACGGAGCAATGCGAGATGGTAAACACAAGCACGCACCACTCAGGAGTGGGGTAGAGACCGGAGCCTGTCCGGGGCTGAGGCCGCCAGCGATAGTAGCGAACTACTCTCGCTGTGCACCTCACCACACAGGGGGTCAACAAACAACGAGCAGAGAGTATCAGGAAAGCAAGGGGAATACACAGGGTAAACAGGGAATCAAGGAGATGCAAACAGCAACAAGCAGAACACAATCAGTTAGCAGGCACGATCAGGAAACCAGACGCTATAACCGACACCTGCTTCACTCAGCAGAGGCTATTTAAAGGGCACTCCCCAATCAGCAGTGAAAGCCTGACACCTCCAGGGATGATTGCATAGCAGCTGGGGAAAAGTGGACACAGAAACTGGCCTGATTACACCCTGCTAGTAGAACTCTTACGGCGTGTAACAGTATATATTTCAGATGAGAGGGATTGGAAAAGTAGAAGGTGAGTCTTCTTGCGGTATGCCACGTATTTGATGATCTCACCTCTAATCACAGCCTTATGGGCTTCCCAGATCGTGTATTGTGGGCACTCCTGTCGAATTAAGCTCAATATAGTCATTCAATTTGTCAGTCACGAGAATTTTAAAATTGGGGATTTTTAACAAGGTTTCATTTAATCGCCATTGTGGTCTGCCCTGTTTGTATTCTAAAATGTTAAATTCTGTTTCCACAATTGAATGGTCAGACCAGACATTAGGGTGAATGACCGCTTTAGTTAACGTTTGAATTAAGGATGCACTGCTAAGAAAAAAATCAATTCTCGAGTAACTGTCGTGAGGGCAGGAGTAAAAGGTATAATCTTTTTCCAGTGGATGCAAAGCTTTGTGGAAGATTCCTGCATGGTGTTGGTTGGGGGCATAGATATTTGCGAGTGTAAGTGCACAGGGTCCAATGGAACCTTTAAGAAAGATATAGCGCCCCTCTGTGTTTATTTTGATGTCTGTGATTGCAAAAGGGACCGTACCTCGAATGAGGATTGCTACTCCATTTCGCCTGGAAGAGTGACTTTAGTATATTGCCGTAGCATAGCGCCTGGACGAGAGAGAGGGATGCGTTCCTTGCTTGAAATGTGACTCCTGCACAAAAAAAAAAATCAGCATGTAACTTATCAATTGTTTTGAAAAAATGGGATCGTTTTTGGGGAGTATTGAGACCCTTGGCATTGATAGTAACAAAAGTTTGTGGCATTCTACATATAACTGAGAGCAGGAGTCAATAAACAAAAAGAAGGTAACAGTAGACCACTGATGGTGGGACAGAAAAAAGGAAGAGGGGATGGGGGTGAAAAAGTAGTACAAAAGTTCCCTAGGCAAGAGCCTCACTACTGTGGTTGAGTCCTATACCAGGAAGGACTCTATTGGGACCAAGCAACACTTAAATTTACAGTATAACACTGAAGATTATCCACAGTATAACACTGAAGATTATCCAAAGCCCAACTTCAGCCGGCGAAGGTCCCTAAAATTGGGAGGGTGGGGGGTGGGCAGAGGCTCATTCTCAGGAAGCAAGCAACCCCGCTCAACCAGGGCTTCTACAACAATAATCAATAGTTAACCTAACTAACACAAGGAAAACAAACCAGCATAGACAAAAGGGAGGAGAAGGAAAAAACCTTCAACTGAATAAAACGTTAAATTACATGAAAGTACTAACATGAGCCTTATCAATATTGTAAAAATAATTTTCTTCCTATTGCATAATATGTGTATAATAACAATACACATACAAATTTGCACGCAATGTGACCCAATGGTAGCGCACACAATGTAATTCAAAAGATGCGTACATGGCAATTTAACAATTTAGTACACGTGGCAATAAGGAAAGTGAATACAGACACAGGTTGTGTTCCAAAAATATTTGCAACAGTTTCACTCCAAGAAAACAATCAAACACATATTACAATAGCCAAAAATACATTA
>WWET01002738.1:10185-23139 GCA_011038615.1 Limnodynastes dumerilii | reverse complement strand
CGGAAGAAGTTCTCGGGGATTTTTCTGAGGTTGAGGCAAGTTGAAGTTTGCGTAGTAGTAGTCGCCTTTGTCAGCCGTTCTGACACTGTGCTGTTTACCGTTAAATCTCAACCACCAGACGAAAGGGGAAACCCCACTTGTATATGTAGTGTTCCTGCAACAGAACCGTGATATCTCTCAACTCTCTCCGTTTAGCAATAGTAGAGGGGGCCAAGTCCTGGAAAATTTGGCGCTTACAGTTCTCAAAAAAAATGTGATTCTATGTTCTACTGGCCGCTGTGATCTGGTCTTTCGTTTTAAATGACAGCAGCTTAAGAATGATGTCTCTAGGAGGTTTGTTGTCCGCTGGTTTGGGACGTAGTGCCCGATGGGCTCTCTCAATATGTAGAGGTTGATCTTTCAATGCAGGAACCAGAGATATAAACAAACGTGTAAGAAATGGCTGAAGTTCCTGGCCTCCCACCGATTCTGGGACATTTCGAATTCTCAAATTGTTTCTTCTCTCCCGGTTTTCCAAATCCTCATTTTTTTCTTTGAGAACTCCAATTCCCTTCTGAAGTACACCATGTCTTGCTCCATTTCCTCCTGATGCTTAGTCACTTTGTCAGTTCTTTGCTCCAACACAGAAGTGCGTTGGAAGAGAGGAAATATCAGACCGCAATTCTCCTATCGCTTTTTGCAGTTCTGAGGTGAAGGAATTTAAAAAAAAAAAAAGCATTGCTTGTAAATTATGAATGTCGCTTTTTGTGGAGGGTGTAAAGTCGATATCTTCTTCTTCCCCATAGGGAAGGAAGAAACACACAAATGCATAGTGTCTTTATAAAAAGCACCATGACAGAGATCGAGGAACCTAACCAAAACAAAAACCAAGACACGGAAATAGTCATGAAAAAACTAGAAAAACTATTATTGAAAGAGAACAGAATGTGGTGGGATATTGTCATGCTTGAGAAATACATGGCAGACAACATCATCCCACAAGGACTAAAAATTAAAAAATTCACATCCTTTGATACTGATAATACCAAATTCAAAGAGGAGTGGATAAAACCCCTCTTTCACTGCTCATACTCCTTAATGAAACTAATTACAGAAGAAAGAAAGAGAGAATTAACATCAATTGAAAAAGAAATAAAAGATATAAACGATATTGTCTCCACACTACCAGTTTCAGAAAAATTTGAAAAATGGGAGGACAGGATCAAGAAAAACATCCTCAAAGAAACGAAAGAAATAATGAAAAAGAAAAACCAGAAATACAACAGAGACCTCATTGCACCATACCAGGAAGACGAAGATGAAGAAGAAGGGACAACCAACAAACAAAGGACTAAAGACACCGCCCACAAAGAAAACACCCAAATCAAAAGGAACAATAAACCAACACAAAAGAACCAACCATCAAAAGAACACCAGAAACCCCACAACTACCCACCACCGCTTATGCAAATGAATCAAAATCCCAAACCAAGAAATCCCTGGAATAGGGACAACTATTATCCAGAACAAAACCAGGACATAAGATTCAGGGATCAACAACAGAACCATCATCATCATCACTCAAGACAAGAAACACAAAAAGAAAACTTCTATCACCGCTATGATCAACACATCAGAGAAGATAGAAATACCGAACACCACAGTAGACCCTATGACAATGAAAATTCCAATGAATCAGAAGATTTGTTCTATCACAACTATGCCTAGGAAGACGATCGATACCATCAAGAACCTACATCTGAAGATTACCATCATCATCATTTTTTAGGACAGGGCTGGCACCAAGGACCAAGAAGAAGTTAACAGTTCAGTATAAAAGAGGAAAAAGAGGAGGCCAGAAAAGAATAAGAAAACTCCTAAGAAATAACTCACTACCCAATCCATTTTATTCTAAATAACAATTTTTTCTACTTCGAAGGGCACTACTACCTACAACAAGTTGGCACAGCCATGGGGACAAGATTTGCCCCCAGCTACGCCAACCTCTTCATGGCCGCATGGGAGTCAAAGAAGGTATGGCAGGACCATCCATGGGGGGCTAATCTTTCCTCATGGCTCAGATATATTGATGACATCATATTCATCTGGGAAGGCAAAAGAGAAGATTTGGACCTTTTCTGCCAACATCTAAACAACAATGACTGGAACATTCACCTGACCTTCAACATAAGCAACACCCAGGTCAACTATCTCGACATCACCATCTACATAGAAGAAGAACGCATCAAAACCAAAACCTACAAAAAGTCCACCGATTCCAACTCCTACATAGACAAATCAAGTGAGCACCATTCAAACTGGCTGGACAATATACCCTACGGACAATATAGAAGAATTAAAAGAAATTGCACAGAAGATTCAATATACAAAGAACAGATTCAAGACCTGAAAAAACAATTTGAGGACAAGCATTACCATCCCAAGACTCTAGAAGAAGCTGAACAGAAAATCAACACCATCTCCAGGGAACAAATCATCCATCCCCCACCCAAAGACCAGACAAGACAAAAAGACACAAAATGGGCTTTTCTGTCAAGATATGGACCCAACCACAAACAAGTTGAGAACATCATTAATAGACACTGGAAAATAATACAAAAAGATCCTGTTCTCCAACCACACCTGCCAGATCATCCACAATTCATATACAGAAAAGCCGAAAATCTTAAAAAACAAACTGGTAAGAAGCAATCTTCCAGACCAACCAAAGCGGGGATCAATAAGAACAAAAGGTTTCCACAGGTGTGGATTATGCTTAGCATGCCGCGAAATAAAAATGGAAAAATCCAAAACACACACATTTTGCAGCAAAAGGAAGCACCTATAAAATTAACCATTTTATTACATGCAATGTAAAAAACGTGGTCTACCTCCTGGAATGTCAATGTGGCCTCTTCTATGTAGGACGCACGTCACGCCCATTGAAAACCAGATTGGCGGAACATATCCGCAACATAAGAAAGGGTATGGAGACACATTCAGTGTCAATGCATTGCAAGGAGAAACATAACTGCTCCCCCCATGGGATAAAACATTTCTGGGGAATCCAATCAATAGAGGACACCTGAAAAAATAGAAACAGAGAAAAAACTTGCCACTTCTGAAATGGAGTGGATTTTCAGATTAAAAACCCTCCAACCCACAGGTTTAAATGCCGACTTTGAGCTGAAATGGTTCCTGTGAATCACCAAACCCATAATCACAGGCATTTCTGACCCACGCAATCCAGGCTTATTATCTATGAACCAAAAAACCCAAGGTCAGTGCCTCAGTATGAATAACAAAAATTCTGCACTACAACAACAATAAAGTCTTTTCCTTTCCCTGTAATCAGGGACTCACCAAGGAATTACCAAACCCATTATCAAAGGCAATTTTGACCCATGCAATCCAGTCTCATTACCCATGACCCAAAAAAAACCCACATTGGTGCCTTAGTATGAATAATAAAAATTCTGCACCACAACAGCAATATTGTTCTTTCCTTTCCCTTAACCCAGGGATCTACTAAGGAATTAAAACCTTGTAAAATGGCAAAAAAATTTGCAAAAAAAATGAAAACTAGCCTCCAGCAGTAATATGTGTAAATGCACCATCCTACTAACAGTAAACACGAGTAGTGTTTACAGGAATCACCATGGTTACCAACCAACGAATGTACATATATCTTTAAGACACTCAATTGTGAATATACAACCATTCACAAAAATGGTACCCCCAGACTACTAATAGGTCACTCTACCCATTTCAAGGTATGAGTATCTGTGAACCTAAAAACGAAGTAAGATCTTTTCACCCGCCAAATTAGCGGAGTTTTGATTGACATCGCTAAAGCCTATTTAAATGGCTCTCATCTAGCAACATGTATCCTTGATAAAGGCCTGTAGCGGCTGAAACGCGTCGGATACCCTCTAATCACCCTCCGTGCAAGGCTACTGGACCCTGCTGCGTCCAGCCACTGTAACAATACCCGGGTATACAGCGGCTGTCAAAACCATCTTTAACGCACCAAGTCCAGCAAACCTTACGGGAAAGTGTGACATCCACCACGGACATTCTCCACTGCTACAGGGTAAGTGCCTTTACCTTTAGTCCTACCCATATTTAAAAACTGCATTGGTAAGGACCTACGGCACCCCTGAATAGCACAATTATTCCACTTCTAACCCACACCGCAGCATCCCGTTATCACTGACTTTTTTTGCTTTTAACTCCGTCTTACCCACTGTCTACCTGTGAAAGAGAATACCACAGAGACAATTCACAGTTGCAAATCTATTTTTATTGCTACAAATAAACAAAAATTTTAAACTGTCACTTTGTATCTGCTACATCACTGTTCCCTTGTAGTGCCCTTGCTATTGCTGAGTTCTGTATTTTTTCCTTTAAAAACCCTGTCGGCTCTGGTGGAGCCGCAAACAGCACTCTCCCAGCATAGGCAGCTTCCCCCCCCCCTCTTTTTGTGCTCTGCCACTACTGTGAAGAAATATACTTCCATTTAGATATCTTCTTCTTGATCCATCTCACCTGGTGAGTTGGGTTCTTGTCTTTACGCAGAAAGTGCTGGGTAATTTCGGGTACACCCCTTTTAGGATTGCGTTGCGGTGCCTTGTTCATGTTAGAAGATGTATAGAACAGTAAAGAGAAAACAATATTAGGATTCCTTGGGCTATTGGAGCACTGGATGAGAAAGTCGCTCAGGTTAGCATCTGAGGCCCATAGGTTGCATCTATCCTTTCAGGTACCAAGAAGACAATGGGCCTAGGGGGTGGTAGACAGGGGATGTGAGAGCAGCAGCTCCTCAAGCTATGTAGACTAGTGTCCTAAAGTAAAATACATGGATATAGCTTGCAGGGTAGAAGCACAATGGAAATAGTGTGTTACTAGACCTGGGACAACTGAGTGCACAAGGGAGTATTATTGTCCTTAGTATTCCATGCAGAAAGCTGTGAGGAGTACAGCTTATAGTAAATGGCACTTGGATATTACAAACAATGCTCCCACTATACTGTGCAACGTTAAGCCTCTTCACAAGCAAATCAACAGGTAAACAGTTCAACAGGCAGTCTCCAGTGAGTAGTATTGGCAGCATGGCCTCCACACACTCATTGACCGCAAGATGGCCACGGTGGATTTCTTTCCAAGATGGCGGTAAGTAGCTGTGCCCCTCCGCTGCACCGCTGCTGTCCACTCCAACCATCTCAGAACCCCGCAATGGGCTACTCCAACCGACCTGATGCCCCAGAAGTCACGGTCCAGCACTTCCTCCGAGGTAAGAGCTGACAGAGGCACCAAGCAGGGGAAAGAAAGCCCCTAGGCCCAACGGGAGTTAGAAGCCGCCTGAGCGCCGGGCGCCCATCCAGAGACCCCGCGGTATTGACGGTCTGGCTGCCAGGCAGATAAGGAAGCACACTGGGAAGGTTTTGAGCACTATTACCGGAGGGAACCGTCGGCACCAGGAGAAAATAGCTGGGTTTAGAGCGGAGCTCTCCTCAAATACGTCCGCTCACCTTTGCAGCCAAGTCACGCCCCCTCCTACCTTAACTTTTACGATCATGTATGCGGCTTTACGGCCATGTACCTGATCATAACGGGCCTTCCCCTGCCCCGTCCCCTCATTTACACGTGTATCTCTGCCTTAAAGGACAGCCCCTCTCCCGTAACCCATGGCGTATGTAACATACGTTATGTACGCTGACCCATATGACAGCATAAGAAGGTTGTGCACATGTGCACAACCTTCAAAGCAGGGAAATTATATACGTGCTGTACGTAATTTCACTTCGGACAACATCCCCTGGGCTGAATTCGCTTACAATAATTCCTGTCATTCTTCCACCAAAATCTCTCCTTTTTTATGCCAGGGATAACTCCTTGCTCATCCCAGCTACAAACCAAGAAGCACAGATGGCCATGAGCAAGCTAAGAATCAGCTTGGAAAAAAGTAAACAGGTCTCTACAACAGGCAGCGTTCTGGATGAAGAACAGAGAGGACAGGCACAGGAAGTTCAAGGTCGGGGTAAAGTATGGTTGTTAACCAAAAACATCAAGATCAGGCAACCATCTGCTAACTGGGTCCTCGTTTTATTGGGCTCTTCAAGATCAACCCAGTAGCATTCAGACTTCAACTTCCCAGAAATCTATGCATACTCAATACCTTCTATGCATCACTTCTAAAACCAGTACACACTTCCAAGAGATTCAGTATGGTTTCTTCTACCAAACCTATTACAGTAATTATTGATGGACATGAAAAATATGTTGTGGAAGATATCTTGGACTCTAAGTGGGTTCAGGCCCAGCTCCATTACCTTATCCACTGAAAGGGATATGGCCCTGAAGAATGGTCGTTGGTTCTTGCCAGGGATGTTCACTCTGAAAAAATAAAAAGTAATTTTCATTTTAAATTCCCTAATAAACCCAGGGTGAGGGTTTCCTTTGACACCTCATCAAGGAAGTTGGGGTACTGTTACACACTGCAAAAGCAAACAAAGCAGCTTGTGAAGTTTCCCTGTCTGAGTTCTATGTGTCTGGTTTCTCTTAGCTGCTGCATAATCATCTGGAGGTGTGTCTCATCACCGCAGCTGATTGGAGGAGTGGACTTTAAATAGCCTGTTGCCGGGAAGTTTGATTGTCGGTTATAGCGTCTGGTTTCCTGTGTTTGCCTGTCGTTCTGATTGCATTCTCCTTATGCTCTTGCCTTGGATCTTGTAGTGTATCTTGCTCCCTTTATTTATTCCTGGTGTTACCCTTTACCTTCATTTTGTCCTCTCTGTCTCTGTTGTCTGCCCCATTATCTGTGTGAAGCATGCAGTGTCAGTAGCTTGCTGCTCATGATGACAGTTTCAGTCCCGGTTAGGTGCAGCTCATTCTTCTCTGCTGAGTGGTGTGTGTTCACCATCTCACACTGTCTGTACATACCAGGTGAGCAATTCCATCTGCTCCTCTCGTGTGTGTGTGTGTGTGTGTGTATGTGCATGTTGTGTTTACCATCTGTGCTTTGTGAGTGTGAGTCAGCCCATTGATGCGCTGTATTCCCTGTCCAGCTTGTCCTGTTCATCTTCCCTCCTGGGACTTGCTGTCCTTCTGTGTGTGTGTGTCATCTGCCATTTGGTCAGGTCCCCCTCTTGAGGGCTTTGTTTGTTATCTGTGCCACCCTTGTGGTTACCTGCATACCTCTGGTACCTCTCCCAGTTTCCTGTATTCTATTTGTTTATAATGTGTGGGTTCCAGCCAGCATTCTTGTGTGCAAAGGTTCCAGTCTGCATTCTTGTGTGCAAAGGTTCCAGTCTGCATTGTGTTATAAGAGTTCCAGGTTGTGTATCGGTCCCAGTTCAGGAACTTTAACTGAAGGTTTCCCTTGGAGGCTATCGCTGGGGGCCATGACCTATCAGGTGCCAGCAGCCAAGACTAACCCCACCATCAGCTGCTGTAGTGAATACCTGGCCCTGGTTTTGACTCTACGCCCCGGTGAGAACCCTGCCTGGGAGACTGTAGAGATTATTACTATTATTATTCTCAATATATCTATCTATCTATCTATCTATCTATCTATGTTTTAAAATATAAATAATTCATTATTAACATTATTCAACTCTTTACCCCATATTTTCGCGTTCTTTCTATAACAATTGCATAGATCGCAGAGATTATTTTCAAGTCTAAGGGGTAAATTTACTAAAGGCGATTTTGGCCAAATCACCTCAACTCCCATGAGTTTTGGAGGCGATTTGTCCATCACCATATTCACTAAAGGCAAAGTCCCGTGACTTTTGCCTTTAGCAAATTCAACTTCATCGCGAGACAAAAATCATCCAGATGTTTGGCATTGAAAACAAACAGATCAACAGATTCACTAAAGGCTATTTGTCTAAATTGCCTTTAGATCACTGGCAAATCACTGTAAACAAACTCGCAGGCTGTGTTGGGCGCTTTCAATGAAAGTGCCTCACACAGAACCTGAAAAACACATGTCAATCTATTTGACATGTGTTTTTCTGTGTGTAAAAGCCAAGCGCAGCATGTTTGAAAGCCTTAGCCATGCTGTGCTGATAGAACTACAAGGCTCAGCATTGCTTAGCCTTGTAGTAATATCACTATCAGCATGTTAAAACTTCTAAACATGCTGCACTGTGTGGTGTAAAAAAAAAATAACATACAGTTAGAAATAAGCACTTAACATATACATCACATACATATAATACATTATACATCAATAAAACTGCATATAATGTCCCCCCATAATTGTATAAAAATACAGGTGGCCATCCGGTAGTGTAAAAATATTGTAAGGTACCCCATAGTGTTTGATAAATAATAAATAATTCATACTCACCGTTAAGATGTCATCCGTCTTGGGAATACTTGCTTGTCGATTCTTCTTTAATTCCTTCTTTTTTTTTTTTTCTTCTTTTCTAGTTACCGTATAGTCAGTAGTAGCGGCGCAGCACAAATAGAAGGTTCGGGACGGCAGAAGCAGGCTCCGGAGACAAGGGGACAAGTCTTCATCCTAAAGAAGAAGGCGGATGACATCTTAATGGTGAGTATGAATTAATTATTCATTATTTATCAAACACTATGGGACACCTTACAATATTTTTACACTATCGATATACTAAAATCCCGAGGCGTTGTGTGTGGTGTTACAATCTCTTGTGTAAATACCAAATACACTGTAGCAGCTTTATCAAGGGGTGAGATGAATCCCTCCAAAGAAATACATAAACAAAAATGATAAGCGCTTGGCAGTGTATTAAAATATAATATAATATAGATATTTATTAGTATATAACAATATAAGTTAAATTTCCTTAGCAAATAGAATAAATATAACCCAAATTTTTACCAAATATTGCACTTTGCACATGAAAAGATACAATTTCCAATATCTATATCACGGCCACATCTATTGAATAAAATCAATCTATGTTGTGATAACCATCAATCTCAGTAATTGACACACAGCCTGTCTTCACATACACAGGGCTCACGATCACAGGTCTTGTGATGTAAGCATAGAGAGAATAAATAGCGGGGGAGATTCCAACACAAATAAGCAATATATGTTCCTCACAGTTGTTATCTCACAACCCCTTTTGCAGAAATAATAGGCTGAGGGCACTCACAGTCCTGTTCCCGGACAGCAATGATCATTGCAGCAGCAGATACGCTCCAAAACTTCACAACCCAAAGCACAGGTGATTAGGTGACCACTCGCTAATCACCTGTGCTTGGGTTGTGAAGTTTTGGAGCGCATCTGCTGCTGCATCGGTGTTCTCGCTAGAACACATTACTATTGATTGCCGGAGTCAAGTCGCTTTGCCACTCTGAACGTACCTCGACGGTCGTCCGGTGAGTCAGAGTGTGGATCCGGTGCATTTATCTTTAACCTCAGCACAGTCAAGGACTGACTCTGAGCCCTTCACCTCCACAGACTTTGGAGACTGTGTGTTTGGATTTGAGCACTGGGAGGCCACCCGCTAGGAGAACGCACGGATCATCCCTTTGCAAGTCAGGTAACCACCTGAATTCCACGGTGTCTCTTATTAACATTCAGTTCTGTGTTTAAGATCTGGGACTTTGGCATATCAGTTCCTTAACCTGATTCAACCATCTCCTATGACCATTCTCCAACTAACCCTTGCACAGCTAAGCGGTGATAGTTTATGACATCTATCTTGTCTATATTTATGTTTTTATATGTTTTATTAAATGTGATTTTTGCTTTTTGCGATTTTGAGACGGGCAAATTGCTGTGCTTTTCTATAGAAAAGCACAGTGATTTACCCCTTGCTAAAGCGACGCATCTCGTGGGTGATTAAAAATCGCCTAAGAAGTGCGCCCTTTAGTGAATACCACGATTTTTGCAAAAATATCACAGGAAAATTGCAGCAATGGCTGGCGATTCATAATCGTCAGCCAAAAATGACCTTTGTAAATATACTCTAAAACATTTCATATAGCCAGCATACTCTCCAACAGCAAATCACTAAAACAACATGCAAAGAGTGACCATTTGGATACATATTGTTGACATAAAAGCAAATATATCTGTAAATAGAATCCCTCGGTTTTCCGGCTGTTACGATGTCGGCTACTGGAGCACGGAGTCTGTGCCATCGGGTGGTGTTCACCAGAGCCCCTGGTGGTGGGGATGGATTTTGACAGGCCGTGCCCCGTTGAACCAGACTCGTAGGAGAGAGAAAGCAGTGAAAGACCAGACTTGGAGAGTGGTACAGAACCAGTAGTAGACTGAATAACACTGAACCAGTACAGATAAACTACACAGACAGACACACTGGAGGTGATGGTATAATCTACAACATTGATAATGCAGATAGGCTATACAGATAGACACAAGGTAATACACAGACAGGCAAGGCTGGGACTGTTAGTGCAGATAGACTGCACAGATAGACACAAGGTGGCTGATTCAGAGTTGCACCTTTTTTTGGTGCAAGTGTAGACCTTGGCAATACCATGTTGAATTACAAGGGGAGGCAATTTTAAATTGTGAAACCAGAATTAGAATTAAGAGGTGACATTTCTTAGCTGAACTCTATTTTATAGAATAAACATAAAGTTATGCAGTATTTTAGTTCTATGTGTAAAAGTAATGTATTTTTGCTGCATGCAAAAGTATTTAAATTAATTAACACCCCTTACCTTGAAAAATGGTTTAGCCAAGCTGTATACTTGCACTTAAAAAAGGTGCAAGTGCATCTCTGAATCAGCCCCAAGGTAATGAACAGACAGGCAAGGCTGGAACTGATAGTGCAGATAGACTGCACAGATAGACGCAAGGTAATGAACAAACAGGCACACTGGTAGGATCTGAAATTGTGATATGCAGAGAGATTGAACAGACAGACACACTGTAGATGAATGGTAATGTCTGCAACAGAGGTGGAGTAGGTGGAAAGCACAAGGTAATCAGCAGACAGACAGGCTGAGAACCAACAGACAGGGAAACACTTACTCACACTAACAACCAGACAAGAGGCAGGCTAGGTAGGGCAGACTGGGCAACACAGAAGACACACAAGGGGTCAGGAAGCAAATGCACAACAGCAGGCAGACAGCCCGAGACACAGAAGCTGGAAGCTATGACCAGCAAGGAGGCATAAAGGAGAGAGGAATTTAAGGGGAGAGCCATATCCCCATTGGCTGCTGATAACACATGGCCAAAGCACAGCTAGGGAATCCCAGCTGCTGATTAATTGGGCAGGATCCCTAGCAAGGAGGAAAGCTGCATGGAAAACCAGGGCCGGAATTCCTACTGAAGCACAGAGAACATGATTACACGCTGCTGCCATATGCAGCGTGTAAAACACTGGCACGGAGTCCTGGAAGCTGGAATTTTTCTTTTTATATTTGGTCTTTACAAGAATACAAGTTTTTATTCACTTCTAGAAAAAAAAGTCATTGGAGTGCATACAAATAATACTCCAATAAATTTTAAAGCAACATGCAGTTGATTATTAAGATTATGCTTATTACTTTTATTACTTATTACTTTTATTGTTATGTAATTAGGATTGTGAATTCTATGTCCAATGGAATTTTTTCTGAAAACAAGTGGCATTTGGAAGGCATATGTGCCAGGTAAACAAGCCAGTCAGAATATGTTCCACAAAAGACATAGCAATGGAGAAGGCATATGTGCCAGGTGAACACGCCCACCAGAATATGTTCCACAAAAGAGGTGCCAGTTGGGCAGGCATATGTACCATGTTAACCCACCCATTGGAATATGTTTTGCAGCAGTGGTGGCAATTTGGCAGGCATATGTGCCAGGTTAACTCACCCATCGGAATATGTTCCTCAGCAGTGGTGGCAATTGGTCAGGCAAGTGTGCCAGTTTAACCTGCCCATAGGAATATGTTCACCCACCCATGGGAATATGTTGGCAATATATACCAGGTCATCATGGCCATAGGAAGATGTTCCTCACAAAAAAAGGCCAATTGGTAAGACAGGTGGGCACCTGGTAGAAGGGGACACCAGTACCATACTGCCAGCAACAGAGTATGAATGCTAACTTTCCTCTAATTCATTAAAATTCCCCCTGAGTTGCAACCAGTCCGCCTCCAGACAGCTTTGGTGAAAGAGGTTTTAATTCTAAGGACTCAGGATAGATAACTATATTGAGGTATACAATAAGAAATGCATAGAGATGTTTCTAGGTAACGGCAATATATCCATAAACCATGTAATTAGTGATGCTTTGGATGGTTACTGTCTGAAAAGGAATCTAAGTGCTTGATTTGGGGAAGGAATCACAGTACATAGGAAGGGGGGAGTACAGATGAATGTGTGGTAGGTTTATATAACATCAGTAATAGAGGCGAATGGACCACCAGATCGGGTGCAGAAATGTGCATTTCCAGCCTGTTTTTCTGGTCTAAATTTTAATGATGTTGGCGTTTTTTGGTGGGTCATAGGGCACCCATCAGCATAGGGTGCTTATATGTCCGAGGGATGGTTGTTCAGGGGGTATATGCATGCAAGACACTTATAAGCGGTAAGTCCTAGAAGAAATCCAGAATGAGTGCTACCCCCAGCCACATATCAGTTTGTGGTCAGCACATGTATTTTCAAAGAATGCCTAATATCCAAGGGTCATAACTTCACAGAATTTAGGAACCCGCTGCTTACAGTGTGCTACTGAAGGGGTAGAAGGAGGTCCGAGGTGGAACACAGTGGTTCGCGCATGAGAGCGGAGCACCCATGACTACAAGACAGTTGGATGCAATTTTCAAGTGTGTGGCAACGTTGGCTCTTAAACCCTCTCCCCTTTTTTCGGTAAGAAGATTAAAAAGCTGGATAAGTGTAAATCCAGTTGATGCAAAAATACATCATAACAGCATTGTTGCCCTGAGGGTGTGTGCATCTGCCATGTATCAGTTTGGAGCAATTCTAAAGGAATGTGTTGGAATGTTGGACTTAAACCAC
>WWET01002737.1:195087-210113 GCA_011038615.1 Limnodynastes dumerilii | reverse complement strand
GAAGAGAGATGAGAGAGAGAGAGAGAGAGAGAGAGATATGAGAGAGAGAGATATGAGAGAGAGATATGAGAGAGAGAGATATGAGAGAGAGAGAGAGAGAGATATGAGAGAGAAAGAGAGATATGAGAGAGAAAGAGAGATATGAGAGAGAAAGAGATATGAGAGAGAAAGAGATATGAGAGAGAAAGAGATATGAGAGAGAAAGAGATATGAGAGAGAAAGAGATATGAGAGAGAAAGAGATATGAGAGAGAAAGAGATATGAGAGAGAAAGAGATATGAGAGAGAAAGAGATATGAGAGAGAAAGAGATATGAGAGAGAAAGAGATATGAGAGAGAAAGAGATATGAGAGAGAAAGAGATATGAGAGAGAAAGAGATATGAGAGAGAAAGAGATATGAGAGAGAAAGAGATATGAGAGAGAAAGAGATATGAGAGAGAAAGAGATATGAGAGAGAAAGAGATATGAGAGAGAAAGAGATATGAGAGAGAAAGAGATATGAGAGAGAAAGAGATATGAGAGAGAAAGAGATATGAGAGAGAAAGAGATATGAGAGAGAAAGAGATATGAGAGAGAAAGAGATATGAGAGAGAAAGAGATATGAGAGAGAAAGAGATATGAGAGAGAAAGAGATATGAGAGAGAAAGAGATATGAGAGAGAAAGAGATATGAGAGAGAAAGAGATATGAGAGAGAAAGAGATATGAGAGAGAAAGAGATATGAGAGAGAAAGAGATATGAGAGAGAAAGAGATATGAGAGAGAAAGAGATATGAGAGAGAAAGAGATATGAGAGAGAAAGAGATATGAGAGAGAAAGAGATATGAGAGAGAAAGAGATATGAGAGAGAAAGAGATATGAGAGAGATATGAGAGAGATATGAGATAGATAGACATACGATAGATAGACATACGATAGACAGACAGACAGACAGACAGACAGACACAGATAGATAGATAGATAGATAGATAGATAGATAGATAGATAGATAGATAGATAGATAGATAGATAGCACTCGGGTCCTTATTCTGTCACCAGCTGCAGCTGAATACGCAACAACACAACCCCCAGCCCCAGATCAGATTTTATGGCTATTGTGTGCCTACAATGACATAAAAATGACAGTCTCTAAAATGCCATCTGCCATTTATGTATGTCTTCCACGGGCTTCTGGGCCTGATGTGCACTCTCATTTTCCTGTCACTTGCTCAATGCACTAAAAGGAAGCTTTAAGAAACATCCAATTGATTTAGACAGGAACGTTCTAAGTGTCAGAACAATAAAACAGATGACAAAATGTTAAACTCACAAAAAGAAAAAAAGAAAAAGAAATAGCTGCCATTGGATTACACTGCACCAGATACTCAACGCATTTGGCAAATCAGAGCCAGTCATTTGCAGTAAGGATTTAATGTCTGGGTTTATTTAGGAAGTGGGCGTTTTTGCCAAGTGACATTAAACGCAACAATAAAAGCGCTACTTCCCTCATTTTGCAAGAATTCTGTACCCACTCAGAGAGGATAAAAGCAAATGGAGGATTTTACGGTGACAAATTTCATTTTCCAAGAATCATTTCTTAAATCCCATTTTTTCTGTTTTGTGTTTCGGTTGTGGTTTTTTTCTGTTATTACGCTACCCTATAGCCTAAAAATATTTTCAGCTCTTGTATACAACTAGGCCAGGCCGAAGCCTGCTGTAAAGTGTTACTATGGTAACCACCAGACCATAGGCGTATCTATAATGGGTGCAGGGTGTGCAGTGCACACAGGCCCCTCAGAACAGGGGGCGCTGTGGCATGCATCCTGCACCCTGGGTTGGCAGGGGAAGGGGGGCCATTAAGCATCTCTTTCCTCCAAGATCTTCCGGAGGGAAAAAATAGATGCCAAATTAGTCCCCCTTTCCCTGCGGTGGGACTGTCCCGATTCGTGGGCTGAAAAAGGGGTGGGGCTAAACAACGCTGTAAGCCCTGCCACTTTTTGGCTCTCGAATCGGGACAGTCCTGTCTCAGGTAAGGGAAGGGGGGGCCCATGTGCAAATCCTGCACAAGGGCCCCCTCACTTCTTAAAACGCCCCTGCACCAGACCCTCCAACATGACCCATTCTGTTAGGTACAATATACTCCGCATCTGAGCCTTCAGCTGTCACTCACCTGGTGAAATAACAACTGATATTTAAAAAACTATTCATCTCTTCAACAGAGGGGGTTACCATGGTAACTGACTGTTGGAAACTGAGGAGCAGAGTATTTTGTACCTAATGGAATGGGTTTGCAAAAGGCTATGAACCACTAGAGATGAGCGCCAACCCCTCTTTTGTGGTTTGGCTTTGAAATCTTCATCATGTTTTGGTTTAGGCTTTGTGAAAAAAAACCCTCAAATGTTTTGGTTTTGGATCCGGATTTCTTAAATAAATAAAAATGGAAAAAAGTGCTGTTATCATGTAATTTGCACCTGTTTGTGTTATTTACATCAGTAGGGTGTCTGTAAATATATATAATCAGAAATAGCACTAAAATCGCAGCCGACGCCATCTTATATAAAATCCAATACCAGAGATTCAGAAAAACAATCTGAGATCCGAAAGTAGAAAAATTGTGTTTTCGGACCCTCCAACGTGATCCATTCCATTAGGTACAATATACTCCGCACCTGAGCTTCCATCTGTCACTCACCTGGTTTAAATGACTTAACCAATTTTTAAAAGCAAAGGAGGTTACATAGTAACAGACAGTTAGAAAATGAGAAGCAGAGTATTTTGTATCTAACGGAATGGGTCATGTTGGAGGGTATGTGTTTTGCCTCGATTTGCAATCTAGGTTTGATGAGAGGAACTGATCCCCGCCTCAGAACCCCTAAATTCATCAGATTTTCACACAATTCAAACCGCCCATCACAGTGAAACGCAAAAATCAACATAAGTATTGGCCATTGTAGGAGAGACACAAACACGGTAAATGCGGTATTGTACGTAAGGTCACAAAACAGTTGAGCGCAATCATGTTTCGCAGGGGCGGGACATGACAGGCTCTGACATCATAGCAAGGGAAGAGAGGCCCGAGTCTGCAATGGGCGGGACTAGGCGAGGCTGGGGGTGGAGCTGAGCGAGGCCACACCCTCAAAGAAGCTGTCGGGGGCTGATAGCTTAAAATAGCGCCCGCTACTCCATGTATGCTCCTATCAATTTTGTCATTGCTGTAGACACACAAAGCCACCGTTAAATGCTGTGTTATAACTAAATATCACAATAGAAGCTACATGTACAGCACAAACTCATGCAAACATCTGCATCCAATTCCACATATAAAGGGAGGGAGGGGAATGCAAATGAACATTAGTCCTGACGTTTCGCTGATGGGCCAACTTTAATAAACCCTTAATATTTACAGGCAAAGCGCCAGTCCTATCTACAAGTCCCAAAAACCATTACTGGACGCCATACAAATCAGCAAAAGTCAAAATAAGTTTCTTTCTTTTTTTTATCCAAACGCTGCTTTCCAGCAAAACAATGTCACCGCTACGTAAGGTGAACAGTACAAATAAAGAATCCGGACTCCTTGCTAGAACATATAGGCAACGCTAGCGCACTGCAATACATCTCCGCGTCCGCTGGGACACAATCAGATTCTATCATATATTATCTTCTGGGGAAATAACCCCCACAGTTTAGGACTTAGAAGGTTGCAATTATAACAGAGCCATGGACACATAACTATGATTCTAAGGGACTGTCCGTAATTCCTGATGAATACATATTGATCTCATATTAATTGGTGTATTCAAATATTTGGGATGTTACATCTCTTGATATGCACAAAAAGGTATTTAATCGGAGTTACCGACTCTCCCGGAAAATCCGGGAGACTTATGAACAGTTGGGCAGTTCTCCCAGTAACCCAGGAGAGACGGCAAATCTCACCCCCCTGTCAATGTCTATTGTTTTTTGTAATGATGCTATTTTTCTATTAAAGATACTCTTTGCATAGTTTTGCATTCAAAAACAGGTGTGCAGACCTTTCTGTATATTATATACACTATTGTTTATTGATTACACTGGCCTTGCCCTTGCACCCTGGTTGTCCTATCAATTGGTAATTGCATCCTAGGTCTTACTTTTTATATGGAATACATAATAATATAATACAATAGTCACACTGTTCCTCTCGTACAATAGAATATGATATTACCCAATGACCTCAGTAACCATAAAATGAGATTTCAGCAGTAAATCTGGGCGGCCGCTGGAAGCTAATTGCGAGCCAGTTGTCAGTCTGCAGGGTCTGATCCATCCCGATGCCGGGAGAGTGTCTGAGAGCATCATCCAACAGCTGTAAGGACGAGGATGATAAAAAGCCATCGATCACGGCACAACCATCCTCGTGGTGACAGGATCCTTCCCAGACTGAAGTCATGGCGCCCTTGTCACCGCAGCCCTCATAAAGGGACAACGGAATCTTTCATCACGCAAAAGCAAAGCAAATACATGGTCGGTTCCTCGGAAGTGGACGCAGTATATACGTCCAATTTTTTTTCTTCAACAATTCTATTGGACCCGGACACCTAGGTCGCCGAATGTTACTGTCTCCGGTACCTGCTGTGCTTCCACGTTAGTGGTTAGGAAGTAGGGTTAGGGTGAAGAATTAGTGGCTTGCAGACATTAGGTGACTTTCTGTCAGCGTCATTCGCACGTCAGATGTTTAACAACGGAACTCCTTTCGCACGGAACGGAGTTACCCAACATCCGCATGCCCAATCCTGGCACAAGGGGGCGTGGATAGGCATGCCGATGAAGGTAAGTGGGCGGCAGATCGCAGAGTTCACCCCCCTGTCACGTGCTGACGTACAGACCACCGTGCATCCGTTAAACGCTCGAAGGTCTGGATCGGGTTCAGGGTCAGGATTATTGTAACGCTGATCAAAGCACACGTACGCATTACAATAATCTATTAGACAGGTGCTGCGGTGTCACAGAAACATAGAAAGTGACGGCAGATAAGAGCCACATGGCCCATCCAGTCTTCCCAGTTGTTTATTTAAACCTATACTGCCCCTAGACCCTATTTACCCTCAATTTAGTTTGAGGATAGAAAAATGACGATCAGTGGTCCAGATTCAATTAACTTAAAATCGTTCGCCGGCGTATTTTTAACGCTATTTTTAGCAAAATAACGAGCGGTATTTTTTTTTGCAATTCAATTATTTTGTAGCGTTAAAAATACGCCGTTTTTTTATCGATAGCGTTAATTTTAAATTCGCACCTATGAGAGGTGCGCATTTTTAACGATAAAAATACGCCGACAATTGAATCGGGCCCAGTGAACGCAGCCGCCATCTTAGCGCTGACATTCAGGTCACCGGAATGGCAAACCACACCTGTCTAGGCTTCCAATGAGCAAAGCATTAGGAGACCCCCCCCTGCTGACATGACTCCACCCATTTTTGCATTAGCTCCAGAGAAGTGTCACAACCAGCAAAGGAAAGGGTTCTTTACAGTTACAGCAGTCAAAATATGGAACTCACCGCGAGGGAAGGATAGACAAAGGGCATCCAGGGTTAAGACTGTTGTTAAAAATGAAGGATAGTAGTGGATCCAGGGAGTAATAGGACGGTCAGCTTGGGTCAGGGGGGGGATTTTTCTAGATAGAAACAGATTGGAGGTTGCTTCATCTGGATCAATTGCAATTATAAGATAGGGATCGCAGGAGATCCATAACAGGTAGAACTTGATGGAGTAATGTTAAGCTAATATCTATGGGCCGGATTCCCAACTAAGAGGCAGTCGCTTCTTAGGTGCGTATTTTTAGTAAATGACCTACTGCGCATGTGTGGTAGGTTCTTTATGCAATCTACGTACCAGTTCGGTACGTGCCTATTTTAGGTAAAAAGAGGCGGTGTAATGCTGCCTTGGGGAGGGATTAGTGAGGATGATGACACTGCTTGCAGTTATGTGGGAGATGTTGTTGGGGACTATGGGCCTGATCCAGACCTACGCCCGCAGGCGATCTAACGCTGATCGTAAGCGTAAAAACGGCAGAAAAAACGCACTGCGCATGTGCATAGTGACAACTTCCGGTCGTACCAAAGACCTTTTCGTAGCGGCGATTCTGGCGTTCGTATTGTTTGCGTATTTTCCGACGACGGGGCGTGTTTATAGTACGAAGTTAGTACGGACGCTGGAGTTAAGGAATGTAGGCGGGGGGAGCCATTTCAATTGTACCGTATGGGCGTGCTTAGGCCGCTACGAACAGCGCGTCGCTACGAAAATACGTACGAACACAGGGAAAAGTGAGGGTAGGGATCGGACGGGCGTAATGAAAGGAAGGTAAGGGGAGTGTCGTGGGAGTGAAAGTTTTTACGCTGCAGCGGTAATACGCTCTGCTCTCATGCGTAGGTCTGGATCAGGTCCTATGTCACCTGTACTGAGGCTCAGTGACAAGGGCGCGTATCTGGCGTTTATAGCGGACATGTACGGAAATAGAGAGCGCTATTTCACAAGCTGTCATATAGATCACCTGTGACGCACGTCATGTTATGAAAGCAGCAACTAAAGAAGACAAACTACATAAGCAGAAAACATTCCCTTACATCCAATAACCAAGGACTGGATTCACAGACCCTCCAACATGACCCATTCCATTAGGTACAATATAATCCGCTCCTGAGCTTCCAACTGTCACTCACCTGGTTTAAATGAATTAATTGATATTTAAAAAACGATTTGTCTCCTCAACAAAGGAGGTTACCATAGTAACTGATAAATGGAAACTAAGGAGCAGAGTATTTTGTACCTATTGGAATGGGTCATGTTGGGGGGTATGGATTCAGGGTATGAAAAGAAGGTGGAAAGTAACATCTGGACAAAACCATGCTGATTTACAACAAGCAAAAGCGAAGTATTCTTTAGGCAATAATTTGCCCCCCCCCCCTGAAATTCAACACAGTATTGTCCAGGTGTAACTTTCCACTTGTTTTCCTCTTATTTTCAAACTCTGGACCTGGTAATAACTTATCATCGCAGGACAGAACACTGGGAAATATATGAAGTTATTTTCCATTAATGACGTAGAAAATCATGTTTGGCTCTGACAGTGTGCAGTAAAACAAGGGTGGCAGACTTTCTATTTCTTCTGTGCAGGAGATCTCGGAGGGGGAAAAAAAATGCCAGAATGGGGCGGGGCTAAATGACGCAATTTATACAAATCTGAATAAATCTGTCCATCAATACTATTACACATAGTGTTACTGGGGGTGGGGCTGGGATTGATGAAGCAATGACATCATCAAGCCCTATCCAGTATTGACAGAAAGAGGGGTGGGACCGGAGGTTGTGATTTGCATAAACTCGGGGCCTCAAGCCCATTGCGAGACATGTGCCTGGTCTCCCGGGAGAAATGCTCCAGTTTCGTGAGTCTCCTGGATATTCCGGGAGAGTTGGCAACTCTGAGTGAAACCTGAACATACAATTTGGGGAGATTTACTAAGGCACCTAAAATGTGGAAAAGCAACCATCAGCTTCAAGCTATTGTTATCAATTCAAGTCTACAAAACAAAAGCTGAAATCTGATTGGTCGCAATGGACTTCAGCTCACTTTTCTGCTTTAGTTTGGTATTTGGTACAGTATGTTAGCAGGTAATAGGTTTCTCAGATAGAGTAGATTTCCGCATACAGTGAGGTGGCACCTAGAGTCTTGTGTGAGTGAGATGTGTCCAGTGACTGCATAGATTATGATCATTCTGTACATCTAGAGGAGAGATGCCTCTTTCTGGAATGGCTGGCACAGAGTTGCCCCTGGGCTTCACACAGCAGCTGGTAGTATGCGTTGCCTCCTTAGCTTTCCCATCACAGCTCAGCCCCTCTGAAGAGCCTGTCATTCTCTGTAGAGATTGTTCCCAACGGATCTTTCTGTCTAAGCTAAAATCAGACTGACACCAGCTCCTCTCTCATGACCCTATTCCATCATACTCAGACACTGGGGGCTCAAAGAACTCTCCACGCAAGCTATGATGTCACCAGAAATTAGTGACATCACTGAGGCCCGTCCTGACAAGAGGGCATTAATGTTACACTTAGGGCTGCACGATACAACATTAGACCACAAAACCCTTTACTGCACACACTGTCTTACAGAATCCACATCTTACACTGATGAGATCTGATAACAGTCTGTATTTAGGAGGGATTTACACCTATGACTGCATCCATGCAACACGTACAACAAGATGACTAAACAGGTAAACAGGGAGCAATTTACATGTTCTATCCCAGAATTCCTGTGAATAGAGCCTTATCCCTTCTTATAGACTACTTTTGAGAATGGAAATGCCTTCAGTTATAAGAAAGGCCTTTATACAGTATTTATAGCAAAATTCTCAACCTAACATACATATCATAGTTTTATTCAAATTAAACTTCTGAATAAAACAGATGTTCTTTAATATCTTTGTGGCCGGTTCAGGTGTCGCTGTGGAATACACAGGACAATAAAGAATATTACTCACCTCTCTGTTCAATATCCTGGCAAGAATACACCTCATTTTCCTTCCAAATGGTACAGTTGTCACTGCTGTCTGCTGAAATCATCATTATTATTATTATTATTATTATTATATTATTATCATTTATTTATAAGGAGCCACAAGGTGTCCGCAGGTGTCCCAAAATAAACAAAATAAAGTACAGACATACAGGGCATTGATGGAAGGCATAGTACATAATAATACACAGTACAGATATACAGGGCAGGGATGGACAGCATAGTACATAATAATATACAGTACAGACATACAGGGCAGGGATGGACAGAATAGTATATTATAATGCACAGTACAGATATACAGGACAGGGATGGACAGCATAGTACATAATAATGTACTATACAGACATTCTGGGCAGGGATGGACAGAATAGTACATTATAATACACAGTACAGACATACAACATAGTACATATTAAAATAAAATATAAATATAAAAATATCACAAAAATGTAAGCAAGAACGGACAGCAAGACAAAATGCAAGGTGTCAATCTTGGCAGATCAGGGAGGAGGGAATAGAGTGCAGTGATAGGTTGAGAGGGAGCCACCAGGTGGGATGGGGCAAGAGGGTAAAGGGGGAGTGGTGGAGGAGGGAACAACATTAGGATGGAGGCCCCTGCTCACGTGAGCTAACACACTAAGTGGGAGGGATTAACTTACAGAAGACATAAGGAGGGGGAAGGAAGCGGACTGCTGGTGTGAGCGGTGGAGAGGGGGAAGGAAGTGGATTGCTGGTGTGAGCGGAGGAGAGGGGGAAGGAAGTGGACTGCTAATGTGAGCGGAGGAGAGGGGGAAGGAAGTGGACTGCTGGTGTGAGTGGAGGAGAGAGGGAAGGAAGTGGACTGCTGGTGTGATTGCCTTGGTCACGCCCTTACCGTACACTGACTATGTCCTCCATACCTTTGCGCTATAATCTGAATGGGGCGTCGCAGATCAGAGCATGCGCAGTAGCAAATCACACACGCACGTCAGCTAGAGTGCGCTCAGATCTGGATCCAGCACAATGACAGCAGCACAGAAATGTCACTGTTTAGTTTATGCACATTAATAATGCATGCCATCCCATCAAGCTGATAGGTTATCTGCTTCACATGCAGAGCCCGAAGGTCACATGATCCAATCACGCTGCGGATAGGGATTATGCAGTGCTATAAATAAGGTAAACGGCATTAGAGGTAAGTGATTTAGAGCCGGTGATCTCTCCCATGTCCTCTCTCCTCATTCCCAGGCTCTTCTGGAATCATTCATTTACTGCTGTTCATCCTAGCAAGACTAAACATACAAGGAAAACCCATTAACCTCCAGCTCATAGACACCGGCTCATCCATCCTGCCCTCCACCAAGTCTCTGAGGCTTCCACTGAGCTCTTCTTCTATCCCTCCTGGCCTCTATCTTACCAGAGATCAGCATCACACAGACCCTTATTAATTAGAAATTCGCTATGGCATTTGTAGATTGTCCTTGAAAACATGTTTTTACGATGGCTCTTAAACGTGAGAGATTCTATAGCATGTGATCATGGTTTCGGGTTTAGACATTGCGCTCAGAATCCCGCTGTACGGTTGCAATACTACACCCTGCACCGAGGAGTCCTATAAAGGATGAATAAGTATGGGGTAGATCCAGAACTACGCAAGCGAGCGATTTTACGCTAGCTGCTAGCATGCTTAGGCTCATAAGTACATACTGCCTAAACGTACGCTGAGTAAAGTTAAAATAGGTTTCGGGAAGCGTAAAACGGCCAATGTACGTACATGTGCCGAGTGCCGAGAGGAGTGTATAGTAAATATGCAACGTAATGAAAACGTAGGTCTGCTTTAGGCCCAAGGTCACAATATAATAATGTCCCTCCTCTTGCCACCAGTGTATTAGGAGCCACAGCCAATTGCAATGGTTATTCCGCGACCTCAAATAATGCAGTCAAGGGTGATTGGTCGGCCAACACACATGAAGATCTGAGGTGAAGGACCTATTCTATATGGTGGTAAAGAAGGCAAACTTCTGATGTGGACAGTACAGTAGACAAAAGCTTTGGGTCAAAATAACTGATTTTATAATCCTTAAAATGTAATTATTGCTATTGTATACTGTAATTAATGCTATCAGTTCTCAGTTAACGCTGGACGTTCCTCACATTCCCGGATCATCTCCATGCTCTCGTTTGAAAGTGTGCGCAATTTCATAAAACATAAAGGTCCCCTTTAAAGGATCGGGGCCAGATTTACTAAGCTGTGGGTTTGGAAAAGTGGAGATGCTGCCTACAGCAACCAATCAGATTCCAGCTCTCCCTTTCCTATTACATACTAGAGAATGTCATCTAGAATCTGATTAGTTGCTATGGGCAATATCTCCACTTTTCCAAACCTGCATCTTAGTAAATCTGGCTCCAAGTGACCTACAACATAGATTTCCTCAATGATCTGTATAATGAGACCAACATGGGTCATCCTGTCCATGAAAATGCCATATCCATTCAGTTGCCATAGATGCAGATTTACACACATAATGAACAATACCAGGAGAACATGACCACAATACCAGGAGAACATGACAACAATACCAGGAGAATAGGATCACAATACCGGGAGAACAGGTTCACAATACCGGAAGAACATGATCACTATATCAGGAGAACAGGATCACTATATCGGGAGAACAGGATCACAACACCGGGAGAACATGATCACAACACCGGGAGAACATGATCACAACACCGGGAGAACATGATCACAACACCAGGAGAACATGATCACAACACCGGGAAAACATGATCACAACACCGGGAAAACATGATCACAATATCAGGAGAACATGATCACAACACTTGGAGAACAGGATCACAATATCAGGAGAACATGATCACAATACCGGGAGAACAGGATCACTATATCGGGAGAACATTATCACAATATCGGGAGAACAGGATCACAATACCGGAAGAACAGGATCACAATATCGGGAGAACATGATCACAATATCGGGAGAACAGGATCACAATATCGTGAGAACTGGATCACAATACCGTGAGAACAGGATCACAATATCGGGAGAACATGATCACAATATCAGGAGAACGGGATCACAATACCGAGAGAACATGATCACAATATCGGGAGAACATGATCACAACGTCGGGAGAACATGATCACAACGTCGGGAGAACATGATCACAACACCAGGAGAACAAGATCACAACACCGGGAGAACAGGATCACAACACCGGGAGAACAGGATCACAACACCGGGAGAACATGATCACACTATCGGGAGAACGTGATCACACTATCGGGAGAACATGATTACAATAAAGGGAGAACAGGATCACAAGAGGGCATTTGAGGACAACGTTGAAAGTACAGTAACAGTAAAAATAAGGCTGGATCCTGAATGAAGAAATTCAGGTAACTTATGTATGCTACATGTGATACTGAGCATGCCCAGTACCAATATTTCCGCATCAGAATGGAACTGTGTTCCGTGAGGAATTCAGGCTCTCCGCAGAGCTTATGTATGATCCACTATTCCAGTAATACTTAAGGTGCTGGCCACGGAAAACAATTCCACACGCAGGAATGACGGGGTAGAGCCCTGTGGAATTTTTGGATGCCAACACAAAGGCAACGGAGGCTAACATATGGATTTAGAATCTAGACCCCTGCACGCCTTCCTTATGTGTGGGGGTCTGTCCGTGCGCACAAGAGAGAGAGTAAACACAGGTAGTAACAGGTTTTCCTGGTGTAGTAGTAGCTCAAAGGACAGCCCATGGTCTAAATATCTCAATTTCATTCTATTATAGATAATAAACCGAGTTTCCTACCGATAGTTGTTGTGAGGAAAGACACCACCTCCGTCTCCTTGCCATCGTTGTAAAACGCCAAATGCCAGATTCCGGAATCCAGGTATTGGATGAATCCCGTCTCGTGACTTGTCAGAGGAACCACCCCTCGGTGTAGCCGCTGAGGGCCTTCCAAACTCCGGGCCTCATGGGCAAGTAGACGGCGGCCATCCAAAAGTTCCACAAAATCAAACTGAAAACAAATCAAATGTCCATGTTTTGTTATACAGCTATATATAAAACTTTTATTGTGTGTATGTGTATATATATATATAGATTATGGTTAGTCGCTGGGTAATGGCTAGAGTGCCAGGCCTTGTTTTGTTTTTGTGCAAACTTCCATTGCTTTGCGCACCTGGGGTCTGATCCAGACCTACGCTCGGGTGCGTTTTTACGATGGTCGTAAGCGGAAAAACGTCCATTTGTACTTACTGCGCATGCTCGGGGGCAGATGTTACTTTCATGTTACACTACGAAATTCTGAGCGTATGAGCCTTGATCGTAACACCTTCATAAATACAGTCGAGGGGGTGTGCCTGCCATACGAAATCCGGAAATACGCACCAAGGGCAGGTTGAGGCATTTAAATCGTACAGTATGGGCGTGCTAAGCATCGTAACTACGCAATGAGTTTACGGACGCCCATGGCTACGATCAGAAAAGTTAGGGTAGGGTTTGCTGAGCGCAAAAAGGCTAAACTAAGTACGACCAAGGGGAGTGCATTGTGGGTACGCCGGCGTAAATACGCTACACACATGAGCGTTTCATAAGCGTAGGTCTGGATCAGGCCCCTGCTGTATAATTTCCTTATAGATTGATTTGAGCAACCTCCATCTTGGATATATATATATAAAGATATACTACAATCGTGTATTATTATACATGATTATATATTATATATTATGTAGATATGCACATACAAAGGAGGCAGCCAACATTATTGTGCTTCATATTTTGATGATGGCCTGAATGCTCACAATGATCACAAACAAGATGGCTGACTTTTCCATAGTTAAATAATGGAGCAATCAGATTGTGCTTCTATTGTATTGTTACGTTGCATCTTGACTCAGCTCCCAAGATGGCTGCCTCCAATAGGGTATACAATGAAACAATCAGATTTTTCTCCTGAATTTATAGTTAGATTTTATTTTTGGGTTGAGCTCACAAGATGGCTGCTTCTGTTATGTGTAAATAATGGACCAATAATGAACCTATCAGATTCTGTTACCTGAGTGTGTGATGGAGGAAGGCCTCTTCTGCCATAGATACCAACAAGAGCAGCTTTCCCCAAGGACACGTTGAACTTCAGATGAACGGGGTGGTCTATGAATATCTGAGACCTCCAGAATATGCCGGGAGGGATTTTCTGAGTCGCTCTCCTGCCGACATCCAGCTCTCCAGAGTCAATAAAGCTGTCATCAGGAAAGAGGTTGCCGGGTTTTCCTGCACGGACAAAAAGGAAATGGGCGTTAGCCAGAGGAAGGTTCAAGGCTTATCGCCATGAGGTCGGGTAACACATGATCAATGATGACAGAATGGCTGAAAAGTGTAAATGGAACAGATCCAGGCCTAAGTATGTACAGCGCTTATAAGTTTGGGAGGCAGCGGAGGCTTACGTATACTAAGTGCGATCCTAGATTCAGTGAGTGTGAGGGTAGTGCACTCCCTTCGCACATAGAAGCTTCCATGCCTTGAAACCTGCCTGAAATTTTACGAACCTACCTTTTGCGTAATTGAGAATCGTTCATAGTGCGTTCTGATGTGTAACCGCAATTCCCGCACGCGCATAATGCAATCGCACTGAATGTGTAAGTACCATGCCATATGGACTACTGGACCCGGTCCAAGATTACTAGATATGGGGACGGATGCTCACTAAAAACGACAGGCGATTTCCGTCCTTCACACTGCCTATGCGCCGTACACAGATTCTCGTATCGGAAACTCCAAACGGAATTCTGTCTCAGGACGGGAAGTGGACACACTCACCATGTGTACGAGATATGTGTGATGGGTGGGCACTGGTATTTAAACCGTACAGTAAGGGCTTGGCCAATCCCTTCCATATGATCCAGTATTCCACCACCACAGAGAAGGAAGGGCCCAGGTCACGGCAATCCCTTCCGCATGAGGGAGCGTCCTGTTCTCTTTCCTGCACAATTTGGGATAGCAAATTTCATGGAATTGCCACTTTCACTGTCTACATTTGAAGCAGGGTTACAAAGAAGAACGTGGACCCTTTCCTGAAGGCTGCAGAGGTTGGGCGCAATATAGTAGGTCAACATATACATATCATCAATGGGGGTATGGGACGAGCGTCGTCATTCCTCCGTTAGAACGTCCCATTTGCGAGTAGGGATATCCGAAAGTTTCTTTTCGGATGTCCCTATTTCGAATGGTCACGATTTTTTTTTTTGAATGGGTGAGTGTGCCGTTCACATTTGGAAAGAGCAGATCACTCCACCGCACCTCCGCCACCGCTGTTAGCGTCAGGCTGAAGGGGAGGGAGGGTTAGGGTCAGGCTGTGGGAAATGGTGGGTTAGGGTCAGTCTGCAAGTAAGGGAGGGTTAGGGTTAGGCTGCAAGGAAAGGAGGGTTAGGGTTAGGATAGTGAGAGGGGAGGGTTAGGGTTAGAATTAGGGAAAGGAGTAGGGACTAT
>WWET01002737.1:143542-159082 GCA_011038615.1 Limnodynastes dumerilii | reverse complement strand
AACAGATTTTTACTTCATGCCATATTTTGGTTTTATACATTGACTCAAAACATTATACACCCTTTTTTTTTTTTTTTGCATGTTTTTGCAACATGGAATCATTTTTGGGGGGAATTCTTGGAGCTGATTAGGGTAAAATATTTTGGAATGTCAAATAAATAATGCAAAAGCATTTTGTTAATTACAAATAAAACACAGACAGTAATTGATGACATAATTATCACTCCTTTGGAAGAGGAACACTTAAATACACCCAGGTGCAATTAGCCATATTCAGGGGGTCATATAACTGACTGCAGCTCACCTGTGTACAATTAAAGTGTTTCGATTGATTAAAAATAAATAAGCATTTCTATGGGAGGTAACAGAATTGATCAACGGTCACAATTCCCCGATACACCCCACTGTGATTCCATTATGTAAGAATGGATATGTCAGATGCTGCTGTGAATTAACTAGATTATTTTCCATCAATTCCATAGATAAGTTCATCAATAGCCGTTCAATGCAAGAATTACACCAAAGCCATAGGCTTCGCTAGCAGGCCTGAGAAGGGCAGTAATTAACTGCAATACATTATAAGCACAATCATGAAAAAAAATGTTATACAATTATTAAGCATTCAACAGAGGAGGAAAATTACATATTGCATTATAACTAAACACGAGAAGAAATGAAAAGCAGAGAATGAACCTTTCTGCGGTAAATTAATGCAGTGAAAAAACCAAACGTTCCCTGGGTGTCGCAATAAAAAACAAGTTCATTTCTGATTCGTCAAACGCAACAATAGCAAACGGATCCCTTTTTTAAGGCTGGTTGTACAATAGAGCGGGATTGTCAATTGTCCCAGAATATTAGGGAGACTCCCAAAATCCGAGCAGTTCTCCCAATATCCCGCGAGAAAAAGCAAATCTTCCGCAAGTAACGGCTGTCTGTCTGTCTGTCATTACAGCAATTCTTAGTGTTAGTAGGGATGGGAGTGATTGGAAGTGGGCGTGGCTTAACTACACCATTCTTGTGGATTGTGTTATTAAGCCACGCCCTCCCCCCCTAATCAGCATCTATTTCCTGCCTCTGAGATCTCCCAATTATCGGGGGATCAGGACAATAATCCCTGTAGTAAGTGGGCATAATGGATATTTCAAGCGGGCATACCAGAAATGGCCTGGTGCAATTATTTGATCTTATGGCATGCTTCATTTATAGTGGGCCTCCCTCTTCAGCCAGGATTATCGGTCTCGGTAGGAGAGGTGTATGGCGCCAATATCTGGGACCTTTCCCTGGTGGGAAATCATCTTAGTTATGGCCGATTTAAGGCTGTGACTTTTATCAGCAATGTAGAGAGGATTGTGTTCAGTTGCGAGCACAAGTGGGAGGGAATTTTAGTTCAAAATTACGGTAAAGGTGCGCATTTTGCCCCTCGCACTATCCAAGCAAGGGGAGGGGAGCATGGATATAGCAGGGTTCTAATATCTGATCACAGCTAGCGCTGCGTTTGGAGCACTATCATACATCTGAATCCGGCTCTTAAGAGTTAAGTTAGGAAACATCACCTCTCAACTCTAATTCTGTTGTTCAACTTCAATTTGCCTTCCCCTACAGTACAGCCTGGTTCTGACGACTTATTTTTTGGAGGCAGCATGGTGGCTCAGCGAGTAGCACTTGTGCCGCACAGCGCTGATGTCATGAGTTCGATTCCCGGACTAGGACTTATCTGTGTGGAGTGTGTAATTTCTCCCCTTGTCAGTGTGGGTTTCCTCCGTGTGCTCTGGTTTACTTCTACACTACAGAAACATGCTGGTAGGTTAATTGACTGCTGATTAAATTAGCCCTAATGTGTGTATTTGTTAGGGACCTTAGTATTCAGCACCAATGGGCAGGGACTGATGTGAATGTGTGTTCTCTGTAAAGTGCTATGTAATCTGATAGCGTTATATAATAACCTCTTAATAAATAATAAATCATTTTTGAGTTATGCCTAAATGCTGCCTTTGACGTGGAGATTGTACCTGATTAAATGTGATTTCTATCAATTCCATCTACTTGCTCTGAGCAATCTGGATTTCAGGATAGAGAAAGCCGGCACTTAAAACGTTCTGCTAATCTATTATCAGACAGAGCGCCCCCTAGTGGTGATAAAAGTAGAATCACGTTCTCATCCGTAATATTTTTGTTTATTTATTTAAAGCAATAGCTCTTCCTTGCAGCGCTGTGAAAGTTGATTATATTTATTAAAAGGAAACACTTGACTTGAATTGGAAAGTTTTCTCCTTGTTGGAATTTGTATTCAGCGAATCAGGTGTATGAGACATTGTCGTGTCTGAGAGTCACTTTACTGCTCTCATCGATTGCCTTCACCTCCTGCACTCGAGAAGACGCTTCTACACGCGCTCTAGAGCCAGACAGCTCTTTCATTAAATAAAGAGGGCTCTAATTCATGTTAATAACACTTCACCGGCCCTTACACTTTCAGGTGACTTGTTTTTATTTATAGTTGACTTTCGCTATGAGCTAAGAGCTGTGAAGCAGAGACCAATGACAGTCACACCAACTCTCTTAAGTAGCTGCACAAATCTTCAGAGACCTGCAACTCCTCCATACCGGGGCGGAACGTGACCGGATCGGGATTCATAGACAGGAGGCGGGGCTTGAGTCTGAATGGGTGGGACAGGGCGGAGCCATGGGGGAGGGGCTTGTATGAAAGAACCCATCAGATATTAACAGCTTAAAACAGCGCTCGGCCCTCCATGTATGAGTGCTGTGCGTTACAGCGCTATACATACATACAGTCATACATGGAGTGCTGAGCACCATTGTAAGCTGTCAGCTTCTGGCCGATTGCTTACAGTGCAGGGTGAGCGTGCCTGCTACGGGCCCCCCACCTCTCCTCCAGGCCCCGTAGCAGCCACACTCCATGCACCCCCCTATAGTTACGCACCTGCCTCCATTAGTTACATAGAAACCTTGAATGTGACGGCAGATAAGAGCCACTTGGCTCATCTATTCCTGCCAACTGCTTTATTATTTAAACCCTGGGGTCCAGGGTCAGTATGGTTTAAATAATAAAGCGACTGTCAGGAACAGATGGGCCAAGTAGCTCTTATCTTCAGGATATTTATCCTAAGCATGTTTACATTGTGCGATTGTGCCAGCCGCTACCACCTCAGATGGGAGGTTACTCCAACTAATGCCCAACAACTAAAACCAATCCAGGTAAAACGGAGAAGCCGCAGAACTAGGAAACAGTCATAGCCCTCCATCCTTATGTCATTGCCACCACCTCCAGCCTCCCATCTCTACCAGCGTACCCTTCACTGCCCTCATAGCCAAAGGGACCGAACTCTCCCATCCCCCTCTATATCCCTTTTGTTGCTCACCTTTCCCCACTGGACTACAACCTGGCGCTGCGTCGCTCTGTGCTGTCACCTTTACGATGTTCGTTATTAAATATTTTACCGTTTAATAAAAATTTCACACTATACGGTCGTAAAGACCGCATACACGCAATCTACGTAACCCTAAGTCTCCCCTTCCCCCGCAGCCTAACCCTAAGTCCTCAGAGAGGGTTACTCACCTCTCCGCTGGTACGGCGACGGCACTTCCGAAAATTAATGGGTGAGTATGCGAACTCATTCACAAAAAAAAATTCTACATTCTACATTCAAAATTGAGACAGCTGAAAAGCTACTTTCGGCTTTCCCAACTTCTTAATGAAGCCATCAGTGTGGGGACTCGCAACGGTTTCTGTAGTGGCGCCATGGATACCATGTGGTATAAATATATGATAATATTAATAACAATAATAATAGAAATAATAATAACAGGCAATGGTTTTATATTGTCATCTTTTTAACAGTTCCAGAAAATGAAATATTTAAAATAAAAGTAAAAACGGAAAGATATATTTTCATCCACTTTTCCATTTAAGGTATGAACGGAGTCATCAGAGAGAAAGTAAATATTGATTTTCTTGCATCGATGTTTAAAAAAAAAACCAAAAAAAAAAAAACCACAAAGAGAAGAATAATTTGTAAGGTGCTAAAACGCGTTTTAAAAGCTGGTTAAATGTGGAACGTATCCCAAGGTCCCCCCTCGCCCATGCTCCTCATTCCGGCATGTCTAAAGTGCAAAATCTTGTTCGGAGCCAAGAAGAGTCCTGTAGCTATACTTCAGCAAATCTCCCCATATCATGGGCTACAGAGGGCTAGCGAACAATGTCCCTCCAAAAAGGAAAAATAAAAAAAAAAAAAAAATGGGTTAAAGGTGAAACCGTGAACAAACAAAATACTGCAATTTTTCTCCAAAAAGTCATCGGTCATGCCGGAGGAAATAATGATCTTTAGTTCTGACCTGTGGTCATTAGTTTAGTAATATATATGCTCTGCATAATTGCCTAATTAGAGAAAATAAGGCCAGTCAGTTTTTTGATTAATGTGTTATATTAAATGTCAGCTTTAGTTAGCGGTCAGTGAGCAACCAGGCGTGTAATCTGCGATGTGAACTGCCTGTTAATTTAGACGTCGTGAAGGAGAAGATGGGGACCTAAGGAGAGAGGGTCACACGGAACATTTGCAAACTCGGTGGAGTTCAAGGTTATTTTCTCTATTAAAAAATAGAATCTGTACAGATGATGGGCCGGTAGGGTGAGGTTCTCACCGCCGTCTACGCGTGGACAACCTGTAGTTGCTGGTGTTTAGGCTGCCAATGAACCAGAAAGGTGACCTCTTGCCACACTCAACAAGGTGATGGCTTGCAGTATTTTCTCTGCAGACTTCAAAGTGAAGCCATAAATAATTGAAATAATTGCTTTAAAAGATGTCAAAATGTGGGGTCTTGGTGGTGCCAAACGTGTCCCTTTCCTTCCTAATTGGCAGCCATCCCTCACTAGTAATGCAGCCCGGACCATCAACTTAGAAGGTGACAGCAGAAAGGAGTCACACGGCCCATCCACTCTGCCCAGTTGTGTATTTAAAACTATACTGACCCTAGACATCAACAACCCTTTCAGTGAAGACATTTTTCTGCACATTTCCTCTAAACCAACCACCCTCCAGCTTCTCTTCCTTTAAATAATGCCCCCTCCGGTACCTGGTTACACCCCTTGATATATGTGAAAGCTGCTATCATATCCCCTCTGGCCCTTCTCTACTCCAAGCTATACATGTTTAGTTCTTCTAGCCTTTCTTGGTATGTTGTGTGACACAGGTCATGGACCATTTTAGTTGCTCTTCTTTGCACAGTCTCTAATATATTTGTCTTTCTGGAGATATGGCCTCCAGAACTGATCACAGTATTCCAGGTGAGGTCGTACCAACGATCTATAAAGGGGCATCACTACTTCTCTCAATCTGCTACTAATTCCTCTCTCTATGCAACCAAGCATCTGACTTGCCTATCTCATTGCTTTGTTACATTGCTTGGCTACCTTTATATCACATGAAATCATGACTCCTAGATCCCTTTCCTCCTCAGCAGTATAGAAACATGTATTAGATAAACTACTTGCAAGAAAATGGCCTTAGATGGAAAATAACATGTCTACAACTACAGGGCAATGGGATGTAGCTAATGCGCAACCCAAACTTGGTGTCAGATTTACTAAGCTGCGGGAAAGGAAAAGTGGAGAAGTTGCCCATAGCAACCAATCAGATTCTAGCTGACATTTTACTATGATAGAAAAGTGAGAGCTAAAATCTGATAATATTATCTGAAAATATACACTAAGGGAGCATTTCGCGATAGCTCAGATTGGAAAACACCCCCCTTTGGTGTCGCGGCGCAAGTGCGGGTGCCGCAATACCAAAACAAATTCTGGATCCAGATCCGTCCTGGTACTAAATCTGACGCCAACGCGATACAGAGCAGGAATTGGAAGCGCTTCCTTTCTGTGGGCGGGGAGAAGGATGCTAATTATACAGTAAGGGCCGGCTTTAGTCCTTACGTACAACCCACTTTTCTGCATCACCCCCCATTTTACATGGGGACCATGCGTTCATTTTAATGAAAGGGGCGTGACTACCACATGAGCGAAGGGAGTGGCCTCATCTCGCTCGTACGGTAGTTAGGATGCAGAGGGAATGTGGCATCAGATCTCTCCTGCCACTGCAGTTGGATTCGGTCCAGGGAGATTCCTTGAAAAGATGGGGATTTCCCTGACCCCCTGAAGTGTATATTCACAGTCTACACGGAAAGTATTGATTCGCTGACAATATAACAATCAAGATATACAGATGCCGCCATTATTATTGAGAAATAGCTTTCCTGGCAGCGCTAGACACACTCATGGGTGGGGCTGTTCTCAGGACACACCCCTGAGGTGCAGCACATTGATAGTGCTATCACAATCTCCCTAATATGTATTTGCAAACGTTGGCCACCATGTGATAATAGAATTAGACCTATAGAAGTTTGCAGGAGAACATTTCCAGAGCTGTAACCTTGCTCACACCCGGCCAGGTCATTGTAACACTCAATAGCAGGCTTGTGGTGTTTTATCTTAACCTGTTACCACCCAAAACATGATCAGTTTCTTTCAGCAGCTGCTGAGCAATACCTGGTCTCCAGGGGGATGTTACTGTTGAGGAGCCAGTTGTCCTGACCATGGGCAGGCTCCTGGGGGCCGCCAGGCGGCTCTCCTGACAGGGAGTGATCCGTGGGGGCGGGGCTTGGGTTGCTACGAGGGGTGAAGTTGCCTCGGTTTAGGGAGTTGATGGAAGCTGCATGGTGGGGGTTTGGAGGGTGAGACAGGGGGGGCGGAGGAGTTCTCAGTCTCAGATGGTTCTGCAGACCCAGCGGCTGATCTGGAAAACAGAAAAACAAACGTACATTACAACATGGATAGTTACAAGGTGTAAGCTATGAAGTTCACTAAAGCATGCATAGGCAATCACTGACACTCTAATCATTGTATAACTACAACTCCTATTATGCTCCACTAGCATAGGCAGACTCTCCAACATAACCCCTTCCATTAGGTACAATATACTCCACTCCTGAGCTTCCAATTGTCACTCGCCTGGTTGTAATGAATTAACTGATGTTTCAAAACCATTTTTCTCTTCAACAAAGGTGGTTACCATAGTAACTGGAAACTCAGGAACAGAGTATTGTGTAACGTGTGGAAAGGGACGTGTTGCAGGGTATCATAACAGTGTATAATGTGCTAGCAGATTCGGAGTTAAAACTGGCACATTCACAGAACCTGCTGTGTGGTCTTATCAGGACTACAACTCCAAGCATGTCTGCCTGCTGAAACACTACTGACTGACAGGTCTGTCCTGTAAGAACCATTGACAGCCGGATGTAGAGCAACACAACTGTGTCAAGCTACAAAATTCACACACACTCATATAGACCATAGCTCCCAACGTTTACGATCCCAAAAACAGGCCCCCTGTCCTGGATCCACCCAAACTTCACCCAGTTCTGCCCACAAATATACATATTTGGGCAAAACTCCACCCATTTCCAAATAAGCTCCACCCCTTTTACGAGCAGCGAATCATGACAGTCTACAGAAAAAAGGGGACAGTCGGAAAGTATGCATAGATTACAAATAGAATAGGTTGCCTATGTAAAGCAAAGTGCGCACAGACACACACACACACACACATATACACATACACACACACACAATGGTTGGACAATGATTTAGGATTTTGCTGTCAGGTTGGGCATCATGATGATAGAATTAGAGCATTCTGTGCTGATAACAGTCACTATCAAAGTCAAGGGGGCCCAACCAAGTACTAGCAGAGGTATATACTAACCCAGTGCAAGCTGTTTAATAAAATAATAAATATAACGTATTGGCATTCTTTTATCAAAGATTTACAGGAAACTAAGCGCCGCACAAAGGCAATAGTTACATATACAACACCATTAACAGACAGGGCACACATTCATATATATATTCATGTATATAAAGCCCTGCAGACATCAGCAGGCCCCACTCTTCGCTACGTGTGCTGGTGGTCACAGGCGTCTAGTGTAAATGTAGCTCTGGGCAAACTACATGGAAGATGCTTTGAGAGCGGGAGAATTACAGGTGTCTGAATCCCTTCCATCTATGCCTTTCCTGCCAGTAAAAAACCTCCATTTATTATATTCACATGTATAACACATCACTATTACTATTAAGGTCTGGCAATACTTACAGGTACTCACAGTGAATAATGTCTGGATTCACAGTTACGTAGTTTTCATCTTACGTATTTTGTTTTAAGAATTTAGCTATTACACATGCGTAGTAGCTTTATTTACTCTATCTACATACCCTTTCCGTACGTTGATTGCATAAGCGTGGTCTAAAGATGAAAACGACGTAACTGTGAATCCAGACCTTTAGCTTAACACAACACAAATGCAAAGATAATAGACATAGAAACATAGAAAGTGATGGCAGATAAGAGCCACATGGCCCATCCAGTCTGCCCATTTGTTTATTCAAATCTATACTGACCCTAGACCCTATTTACCCTCAATTTAGTTTATAATTTAGGATCTCCTTATATTTATCCCAAGCATGTTTACACTGTTCTACTGTATTGGCCTCAACCCCCTCAGATGGGAGAATATTCCACTTATCTATCACACACAGGCCATGGACCATTTTAGTTCGTCTTCTTTGCACAGTCTCTTATGTATTTAAGTCTTTCTGGAGATATGGCCTCCGAAGACCTAGAAGAGTAAATTCATAGTACTGGATCCAGACATGTACAAACACAGAGTGAGCGCAGATCCCTGCTGTATTCAAGCATCCGTGCGAGCACTGACTGTCGAATGCAGGACCCGGCTGTGAGTTTTTCGGTCCGTTCGCACTGAAAATGGTGACGTATCTAAAGTCTGGATCGGTCTGGCCACACGCATACCAGCCTATTCCACTGTATGTAATACATTCACTAAATGGCTGCTCCTACAATGTTTCTGGTACTGGCTTCTACAGATAGGATAGGCTGCATTCTCCCTATTATTGATTCATCCCATAAAATGACCGCAGGCTGTGTGTGTGTGTGTGTGTGTGTGTACATAAAAGCATGTGCCCTTGACTTTAGTATACCATGCCATAAATCAGGTTTAAATAGAGAACAAAGGCTTTGACACGTATCTGAACACTTGAGGCATGGAAGGGGGAAGGAGACTCTCAGCTCAATCTCCCCAATGTAATTAATTCTGTTGGGCATTGTGTGATATTTTTTAGCCATTCTTTCAGATTATTTTTTATTATTATTATTTCTCAATTGCTTGATGCTTATTATTGGACTTTAGGTTTCATATATCTGATTATTTTCTTTGATACACGTTTTTTTTTTCAACAACCCTTGTCAAGTTTTTGCGGATATCCCCTATAGAAGATCCTTGAAGGTGGAGTCCAAATGCAGGAGGCGTGGCAACATCAGTCACAACATTGTGGGCCAGCCCCTGCTGAGTATAAACAGGATTTTTAATTCACTCCAGCATGCAGATTCAAATCCATACATAGGACGGCAGGAGTAGCGCTCTGCTCTCCTACAATCGAACCTCTGAATCAGAAAGTTTGTACGATAGCCTCCGCAGTGGAGGCTACCGGACAGAAAGCTTTCTTAAATCTGAATCCGGTCCATTGTGAGAGCAGTGAGTAGTATTTCAATTCAGCTTCTGTTCCTTAATGTATAGCTGTTGGCTCATTCAATGCACAGCCCTAAATCATCTCGCACCTACATGGTTCAACCTACTCCCTTTATAATGCCCTCAAGAAACTCCCCTGCAATGGGAATAAATGGATACAGTCAAAATTAGGCTGTTGCTAAATTAACTTTCGATATATGAACCCTCTAATTAGTTGTGATCTCCCTCAACTAACCGAAACTTTGTTTTTACACTATTCTACACTAAGGGCATAAGGTATATCATGAGGTACTATGACTATATTTTACTCAGAGAAAGGTGATGGGTGCAGTGACTTGGAAGTGGGGTGGAGGGTAAGGAGTCTGTAAAGGCTCTCCAGGGTTATTCGGTTGTAAAAATATAAGACTGTGAAAATACAGATACGAGGAGACACTGGGAAAGGGAAGTCTTCTGGAAACAAATGTGTGAATATGTAATAATTTAGCAAATGAATTCCCTGGGACTAAATTAAATTAAATGGGAATAAAAAGCACAATGCTGGTTAGAGGGGACAGAATGGTTTAGGGGGAACAGAACAGTTTAGGGGGAATAGAGCACTGTGTGCGCCTCACAGGATATCAGGAGCGATAAAACGAGCTGTTCATTCATTATTCATTAGCAGAGGACATGACATGTGGGTGACACCCTACCAGCATCCGGACCCCTCACCGGTAGGCCCCTTATGGAATGACAGTTAACTCTCTGAGAACTGGCCATGCCATTCTGTAACACACTCTGAATAGAAGCCGTAAGGTACGTCCCATCAGTATTCCCCCAGAAACACAATACTCCGTTTCTGAGCTTCCAACTGTCACTCACCTAGTTTTAATTAAGTAACTGATGTTTGAAAAACATCAAAGGTGGTTACCATAGTAACTGATTGCTGGAAGCTCCGGGGAGGAGTATTTTGTACCTAATGGAATAAGTTATGATGGAGGGTTTGCTGCATGGCCACTACACAATGGGCTGGATCCAGACCTAGTTAGTTAAGTGCTCGAAATTAGTTACTCCTGGGCTAAACCATGTTGATTGCAGGGGGGGTCATATTTCATCGTTGCAAACAGTATTAGAGTTGAGAGGTGATGTTTCCTATCCCAAGTCTAAATAACAGTGTAATAGTAAAGCTGGTCAGTATCTGTGTGCAGTAAGCAATTCAAAGATATAAACCTGCATGCAAAGAATACAATTAACTTGACTCCCCCTGCAATCAACATGGTTTAGCCCAGGAGTAACTAAGTTCAAACACTTAACCAAGTCTGGATCCAGCCCAGTGTCCCTGGCTATCGGAAGATTATGCTGGGAGTCAGGGACATTGGGGCTGATCCAGAGCTATGCTGGGCCGCTGTCCGTAAGTATGGCCAGCGTAGCTCTGGAGCACTCCCCCTGTGGCCGGCGTAATTACCCACTGTTACGCCAGCTGAAGGCTACCTTAATGTCAGCCGGCGTAACAGTAGGCAATTACGCTGGCCACAGGGTCGTAACTGGCTTAACCCACCCTCCCTCCCTCATTTACTGACCTTCCCCCACCTTCCTTCCGTAAGGGTTGCGTAGTTACGGCAAGGAACGCCCGCCCTCGCCATAACTACGCAACAGTTAGGGACGCCCAATCGTTAGGATCGGATTTCCTTAACTACGCCGGGCAACACCTGCCCGGCACATGCGCCGAACGGCAGAAACGCGGAAATGTTTCCCACAGCAGCCAATCAGATTCTAGCTCTCCCTTTTCCCATTACATGCTAGAGTATGTGAGCTAGAATCTGATTGGTTGCTATGGGCAACATTTCCATTTTTGGTTTTCCGCAGTTTAGTAACTCTAGCCCCAAATGCTGTGAAACTCCATCTCCCAGCATACCGTCATACAGACACCTGGCAAAGCATGCTGGGTCTTGTAGTTTCACACAACCTGAAGACCCTGCAGTGCCTGCTATCTATCATCATTTAATTTCCTCCCTATTATTTATTATTACTGTGGATAATGACATGTACACTTGAATCCAGAACATGTTATTATAATGATATTTATATTTAAGACATTAACATTTTTGCCATTTGCAGCAAAAATAAAACAACTTCCGACAGGCCGGGACATCTAAACACAACATTCATTTTTATTTTCATGGGTCGTAAATTTTGACGAATGCAGAAACCCTGGTACGCAAGAGCGAGGCAAGACCATATTACCACTGCTATAATGTAATAACAGTGTACATAGTGTACTCTGCTCAGCGCCCGGAGGAGGGGGCGGGGGTGTAGATGGATTGGAATCTCTGTAAGTGACAGACGTATCTTCGGACAGCTTTCTAGGGATCTAATGAGGATCCCGCTGTGCGCCGTCATCATCATCATCCGTAAAACCACGGTAAAGACTGTCACCCATAACATATGAGCGCCCGTGATAATAAAGAAAGGAGAGAAAAACATGTCACATCGCTAAAGAGGCTTAATGCATCAAATATTGTCACGCATTGCTGTACATTAAAATGTCATTGACTGCCGCTGACATTGGTAACTAATAGAGGGAGAGGAACAATTAGGACTAAGTACAATCTGCTGCTCAGTGATTTCCAAATGTCACTTAAGCTTGTTACAGCGAGAGGCGTCGCCTGTCCTTCCATCCTACGAGTCACACGGGATGCGGTGGCCGGTCCAAGGGGCCAACATTTTCGACCATGATACAGCCGCCAGTTGAATGGGATAAAAACAGAAAAACATAGGCTAAAAATACAAAATTTGCTATTGGAAACGGAAACCTATTTCCCCAATACCAATAGCGAGAGGCTGCGGTGAGCGAGGCGGAAACATTAGAGTTAGACTGTGGAGTGTACAAAGGGATAGGGTCTAAGGGGAAGGTCAGGGTCTGGCTGCGGAGGATGGACAGTTAAGGTTAGGCAGCAGGGCATGGAGCATTAGAGTTAGGTCTGACGAAGGGGAAGGTTAGGCTGCAAAAAAGTGTTAGGAAAGGGTTGAGGGTAGAGTGTGGTAAGATTACTTACCTTTCGGCAAAAGAGTCTTCAGAGTCGCATATCTGATGCATTTTCCTTATTCTTTCGTAAGTCGTCTGTCGTTCTTAAGTATAGATCCAGCCTTATGTCCGGAAATAACTCAGTATTATGGGTTTTATACTGTGCTGATAACTGTAAACTTGCTAATAAAAATTATCTTTTACAAGCTGCACTGGCGAAGATGGCTGTGTATGATTAATGCGTAGGCACAATCACCATGGCTCTGTTATAAGACACCAGACAAGGACTTATCAGAGCAGGTGTCAGTGCTGCACCTGAGCTTATCATGAGTGACGGAACAGCCGGTGGCACATATGGTGCTAGGAGGACAATCCTACACACCTTGCTAACGCTGCCTCACATCTGCTAACATGAAACAAAACTGCACAATAAGAGTCCATGGACCAGGCTCCAAGGGACTACCTGTGCCAAATGACTACTGAGCAGAAGAGAGCTTCACATAATTATTACTCCATGATTCAATGCATAAATGAAAGCACGGGAGTGGTTGGATGAGGTTACCCAGTAGCAAAGGGTCTTCAACACACAAACACAGTGTAGAACACACAAGCCGCAGTCAATGTGGAGGCTGCTATTTTGTGGAGCTGATGTTGGATGGGTGAATGGAGACCACCTGGGGATACTTGGAAAAATAAAAAACTGTGGTGACCAGAGTATGACCTCCTTCTGATCCCAATGAATGGAGAAGCCGTATGAGCAGGGCTGGATGAATGGCGGCCACATGTGGCTACTCAAAACACCCTGGTGACCAAAGTATGACCTCCTCCTGTGCTCAATACTTTTCAAACTAGAAGTGGCTGAAGGCCATTGGCTGCTCTCCATGTGGTTGTCCTTTTGAGGTTGGATTATTTGGTGATTACACAAGAAGCCTTTTCCCTATAGATCAGGTGTAGTCTCAGTAACAGGACAGCAGCAGGAAGCAACAGGCTGGCAAGAAAGAGGGATTGGGACTGGCAGAGAGGGCGGCAAATGGGCCCAGGCTAGCAAAGGGAGCACAAGAAGGCCCAGGTTGTCAAAAGGGAGCACCAGTGGGCCCGGGCTAGCAAAGAAAGCAGTGGAGGGGCCAAGGCTGGCAAAAAGGAGAGATAGGAAACTCACTAGGGCAAATGGAAGGCTTGGGGTCCCAAACTGGCAAAGGGTGGTGCAGATGGGCCAAGGTTGGCAAAGGGAGTGGCAAACTGGCCCAAGTTGCCAAAGGAACAGCAAGCAGACCCAGGTTAGCAAAAAGGAGAGATGGGGAAAATGGGGGCAAAGGTAGCGTCAGATCGGGCAAGGCTGGCAAAGGGAATGACAGACAGGCACAGGTAGACAAGGGGAGCGCTAGAATGAGCCAGGTTGACAAATAGAAAGCTGTGGGTCCCATACAGGCAAAGGGATGCACGGAAGAACCAAACTGGCAAAGGGGGCAGCAGGTGGGTGCCGAAAATGACAGACAGGACGACGCCCTATTATTCCATTTTCTCCTGGGTCTTCCACACAAAGGGCTGGATCCAGACTTAAGTAAGTGCTTGAACTTAGTTACTCCTGGGCTAAACCATGTTGATTGCAGGGGGAGTCAAGGTAATTGTATACTTTGCATGCAGGGATATAGCTTTGAATTGCTTATTGCACACAGATACTGACCAGCTTTACTATCACACTGTTATTTAGACTTGGGATAGGAAACATCACCTCTCAACTCTAATACTGTTTGCAACAGATTAAATATGACTCCCCTGCAATCACCATGGTTTAGCCCAGGAGTAACTTATTTCAAGCACTTAACTAGGTCTGAATCCAGCCCAAAGTCACCAAACTACACACGATAGGTTTATGAACTGGTTCCATGGCCAGGGTCAGGGTAGTTAGCTAGGTACTATGATAAGGAACAGGCCACAACAGGCCGCAACAGCAGCCCTTTAGATGTTTACACTGTTCTACTGTGTTACCTCTACCCCCTCAGATGGGAGAATATTCCACTTATCTATCACCCTATCAGTGATGTCATTATCCACACATTTCCTCTGAATCTACCACCCTCCAGTATATACACATGCCCTCGTGTTCTATTACACCTCTTTCTTTGAAAAATGCCCCCTCCTCTATCATATCCCCCCTCTCCCTTCTCTGCTCCAAGCTATACATGTTTAGTTCCTCTAGCCTTTCTTGGTATGTTGTGTGACACAGGCCATGGACCATTTTAGTTGCCTCCAGAACTGAACACAGTATTCTAGGTGAGGCCGTACCAATGATTTATAAAGTGACATCACTACTTCTCTCTTTCTGCTACTAATTCCTCTCCCTATGCAACCAAGCATCTGACTTGCCTTTCTCATTGCTGTGTTACATTGCTTTGCTACCTTTAAGTCACTGGAAATAATGACTCCTAGATCCCTTTCCTCCTCGGTAGATTCTAATGTAATGCCATTAATTATATATTGAGCTTTGGGATATTGTGCCCCAAGTGCATGATTTTGCATGTTTTGGCATTACACTGCAGTTTCCGCACTCTTGACCATTCCTCCAGTCTACCTAGATCACCCCTCATTTTGTGTAGCCCTGTTACCTATCTTTATGTCTTCTGCATCTGATCTTCATCCGACGAATGTTTAAGAACCGGGTGTGGCTCCGACAACGACACCAGAATTTTTTTTTTTCACGGTTGCAATCAAGACCACAGGTCCTGTCCTGGCAACAGATACCTAACCTTCCCCATCTATGAGCCTAACCCTAACCCTTCCTCTCCCGCAATCTAACGCTAACCAGAATGGGCGCCTTGTCGAAATAAGGTAAATTGACATGGTGCTCATTCCTGGAAAGTAGATTTTCTTAATGATAAAGCTATTGCCAATGGTAAAAAAAAAACGGGCTGTTCTTAACGGCAACTTTCCCT
>WWET01002737.1:113239-123653 GCA_011038615.1 Limnodynastes dumerilii | reverse complement strand
GATTGCAGGGAGTCATATTTCATCTGTTGCAAACAGTATTAGAGTTGAGAGGTGATGTTTCCTATCCCAAGCCTAAATAACAGTGTGATAGTTGGTCAGTTCAGTATCTGTGTACAGTTAGCAATTCAAAGATATACTCCTGCACACAAAGAATACAATTACCTTGACTACCCCTGCAATCACCATGGTTTAGCCCAGGAGTAACTCATTCACTTACTTACTCTGTGTAATAATATAATAGTATTAGAGATGAGAGGTGATAAATAACAGTGTGATAGTAACGCTGGTCAGTATCTGTGTACAGTTAGCAATTCAAAGATATACTCCTGCACACAAAGAATACAATTACCTTGACTACCCCTGCAATCACCATGGTTTAGCCCAGGAGTAACTCATTTCATGCACTTACTTAAGTCTAGATCCCGTCCAATGCCCTCCTCCTGATTTACGTGTTCAAAACCTGTCTTTACTTTTCTTTGTGTATCTCTGGTCGTACGTATTGCCTTATCGTACGTAAGTGCCTAACCCCGCCCATACTGTACAATGTAAATGCCTTGCTCCTCCCACAATGCGTTTATCCAGTAGGAATATCATATCGTACAGTTACGATGAGTAACTGCACAGTGAGTTCCAGGGGCATATCAAGAAGTGAGGGGGTCCTTGTGCAGGATTTGTACATGGGCCCCCTGCTTACCCTGAGACAAGACTGCTTCGATTCGTGGACCTAAAAAGGGGTGGGGCCTAATGGGCCGATTTAAGACACGATCCTATTCGGCCCGCGAACAGTCCCACCGCAGGGGGGCACATTCGGCATCTATTTCTTCCCTCTGGGAGCCCCCCTGCCCCCTGCCAACCCTGATATGCAGACTTGGGTGCATGATGAATGCCACAGGGCCCCCGTTCTGAAGGGCCCGTGTGCACTGAACACCCTGCACCCGTTATAAATACGCCTATGGTGCGTTCCCACAGCCAGACTTACGCCTGCCACGTGCGTGAAATGACTGTCGTTATTAAGTCTGGATCAAGAGATACAGTCAGCTTTATGGAAGTAAGGATTATGCAAATAACGGTGGCGGCCGGAAACCCCTCGAGAGCAGATCATCGGTGTTTAACCAACGCTGTGAACTGTGTCTATTAATCCACGCACAGGAGCTGATCCAGAGGCGAATGCAAATTAGCGCAGGTTGAGCGGCTGATCCAGAGGTGTGCGCAATTCAGAGTGGCGGAGATGCTCTTGAAAAAGTGATCAGATTCCTGCTCTTTGCCTCCTCGATCATTCCGTCCTGGTGCTAAAGCGCACAGGCCAGAGGCAAGTCTGATGAAAAAGTCTTATGGAGCCCCCACAGAACCCAGAAACGAGGCAACCTGAGTGTGTGCAAGAGTCAAACCCTCTCAGGACTCAGGGAGACTCCCGAAATTTGGGCACTTCTCCCCGCAACCCGGGAGAGCCGGCAAATCTCCCGTAAATCCCTGTCAATCTCTACTGTAATCCCTAGAGTTACTAGGGATGGGTGGGACTTGATGATGTCATCAAGCCACACCCACCCCTGGAACCCTAGGGATTGCAGTAGTCATTGAAAGGGGCGGGCTTAATGACGTGAGTTGCTAAAATTGCCATTAAGTCCCGCCCCCATACCGGAATCAATTTCTTCCCACCTTGATCTCCCAGAGGGAAGGAATAAAAAGTAGGCCCAGTGTCTTCCCTGCATTGTCCGTGGTCAGCAGAGACCCCTTAACGCACAGCCACGTGGGAAATGGCCAATCTGCAGCGGTACAGGTGAGGTGATAATATAAAGAGCCTGTCAGCAGCAGGCAGAGAGCTGTCACTGCCAGATGCATCTATACAGAAGCCTATACTGCGTGACAGATGTTTATGGCTCCCTGTTATACGAGACATCTCCTGATGAAGAGAGGCGCGCCCTGACCTTGGGAAGAGGCTTTATATTCTCCGGTCTCGCAGGTTATATCATTATTTTCTCTTGTTGTACTGAGCTCACAGAGACAAGAGCTGCAGACAGTATTCAGGCCTTTCCAATCACCTGAACTAAGCCATAATTATCATCAAGGCTGATGTGTCCTCACTGCACTGACAGAGCCAAGCAGGGCTATAAACCCCTCTCTGCTATTATTTCAAGGAGAGGTCAGCAACCACACAGAGGACAAGAGTCAAATGAATCTGACGTCTTATTAGCAATTAACAAAGAACAGCTGTCATGAATTACTTCGGATTCTGAGCTACCACGGTAACCACAGTCACCTATCACTTTGTAGTGAGCAGAGAGGTTTAGGACTTCCCCTCTGAGACATTCTTTTGGAGGTTAAGCCATTTGTTTCATAAGACTCTGCACCAATCCTGACTTAAGAGCTTATTAAGACAGGATACAGAATTTGGAAATAAGAGGAAATTTGGTGGTAAGTTACACCAAGGAAAAACCATGTTGAATTTCAGGGGGAGTCAAATTAATTGTATTCTTTGCAAGCAGGGAGAATACTTTGCTTTTGCTTATTGCTCACAGATAATGATCAGCTTTACTCTTACACTGTTATTTAGACTTGGGTTAAGAATCATCCCCTCTCAACTCTCCACTCTCCACTGCAATTCAATATGGTTGAACAAACATTGCTTATATCTGGAAAAGCATGATGGGATTTGTAGTTTCACAACACCTGGAGAGCCACAGTCCTGCTCTAATCAAATGCATAAACCCAGGACAGTAAAGGAACACTTCTAACCATGTCCTGAAATAGTGTCGTTTTAAACCAAGGAGAGTGATGTCTGCCGTGGAAACATAATCTGATATGGTTATACCATAACGCACAGTTCAGTGAGCTGCAGCGTGGATTGGAAAAGGCCACGGCGTGGACAGATCAGAAGAGGGCGCGGCGTGGACAGATTAGAAGAGGGCGTGGCGTGGACAGATCAGAAGAGGCCACGGCGTGGACAGATCAGAAGAGGCCGCGGCGTGGACAGATCAGAAGAGGCCGCGGCGTGGACAGATCAGAAGAGGCCGCGGCCTGGACAGATCAGAAGAGGGCGCAATAAGGACAGGCCGGAAGAATCCGCATTTTGGACAGATCGGAATTAGGCCGCAACATGGAAACATTGGTAGAGGCCGCGGCGTGGACATATTGGTAGAGGCTGTGGCGTGGACATATTGGTAGAGGCCGCGGTGTGGACATATTGGTAGAGGCTGCGGCGTGGACATATTGGTAAAGGCCGCGGTGTGGACATATTGGTAGAGGCCGTGGTGTGGACATATTGGTAGAGGCTGCGGCGTGGACATATTGGTAGAGGCTGCAGCGTGGACATATTGGTAGAGGCCGCGGCGTGGACAGATCTAGGGAAGCCAGGAACAGGAAACAGGTAAGGAATTTTTTTGTAATTATTTTTTAATGGATTTACATTTTTGTACATTTTATTTTCATTGTCGGCGTTATGAAGAGGTTCCTCTGCCAACACAACATATTTCAATCATTAAAAAACCGTATGTAAATAATGCAGCTGACATTACGGCGTCTAATTTGTTACCGTCTAGTAGCGGTCATAGAGAGTTGTAATTGCAGGGATTACGGTTCTTCCTATCAAAGTCAAACGGACATAAAACAGCCCGTTACACGTGACACCAAGCACAAGTCATCGTCAGCCACACGGAAGTTGGCAGGAACTTGTTTTATGGACCCAGCCTTATTGGAGCCCTAATTAAAATGAGCTCGTCGCAAGGAAAGACTATAGAGCTAAATTGAAAACTTGCTCTAAAGCTGCCTAAATCTTCCGCGCTTCTTAATTTATATTTTACTGCACTAGCCTTTAGCAGCCGCGATATCTGCCAAATTGCGAGGAAAGGACGGGCGCAAATCACTGAAATGTATTTCCCTTGACGCCTAAACCCAATTTGTTTCTTGACTCACTTACTATTCTCAGACCATTCGGAGCGGTTTTAATGTGAGGTCTGTCGAAATTTGCATTTAAAAAACAAAACCCTGGGTACGATCGTGTGCAGTAAATAAGTAGTCACTGAATCAGTTCCTTGTTTCACGGGAAGACGGGACAGTTCCCAGCCTCTGGGAAGGAGGAGGGGTTATAGGTAATATTAAAGGAAAAAGTCAGCGTCACCTCACTTTAATCATATATACCGGCAAGTAACACTGGCTCAGTGAGTAGCACTTGTGTCTCACAGCACTGAGGTCATGAGTTCGATTCCCGGACTAGGCCTCATCTGTGTGGAGTTTGTATGTTCTCCCTGTGTCTGTTTGGGTTACTTTCGGGTGCTCCGGTGTCCTCCCACACTCCAAAAACATGCTGGTAGATTAATTGGCTGCTGAATAAATTGACCTTAATGTCTGTGTATGTATGTGTTGGGGACCTTAGTATGTGGCTCCAATGGAGCAGGGACTGATGTGAATGTGAAATATTCTCTGTAAAGCGTTATGTGATCTGATAGCGCTATATAAAAAGCTGATTATAAATAATACATAGATATCGTATACTGCATACTCACCTATTCTGATTCAGAAACGCCGCTGCTGCTATCGCAGGTAAAGGTGAGTAACCTCCCCTGGGTTAGGGTCAGGCTGTGGGAGATGGTGGGTTAGGGCAGTGTTCCCCAACCTCAATCCTCAGGGACCACTAACGGTCCATATTTTCTAGGTTTCCCTAAAGAATCACAAGTGATATAATGAGCAGCACCTGTGGAGCTTTTAAAATGTGACAGTTAGTGATGAACACATCTGTACTCCAGCAGTGACACCTGGAAAACATGCACTGTTAGTGGTCCCTGAGAACTGAGGTTGGGGAACACTGGATTAGGGTCAGGATCAGGCTGCGGGGAAGGGTTGGGGTACTTTTATCACTCACCTTTCGGAGCACCGAAAGTTCGGTGCTCCGTGGATCGATTTCTATGCCTCATCGAGACATGTGCAATCGAAATCCCAGCCAGTTCGAAACTATCTGGGAGGAAACGGCCCTATCGAAATAGCAGACCCACACCCCAGTATATTAGTAGCCAGAACTGCTATCCATACACATGTTTATAAACAACTAATCAACTGCAGACAATCAGGGTATGTGCAGTTCAGGAGCCATTCTGCGACCGACTTGCCGCATGCACCAGATTATATGACTTCTAATTCTTATACAATATTATGGGGCCACATCTTCAGTTGCAGTTCTAACTTCATGGAATCTATGAGCAGGAAAGGCCAGGTAGTAATCTGAATACTTACCTAGCCCAGGATTTCCGACGTTCTGTTCCCCCCACCCCAGGAGATGACGTGTTTTATGCAAATCCTATCCCGAAGCCCCGCCACCCTGCCCATCCATACTACAATTCATAGGGCCAGGTTTACAAAGTTGCGGGTTTGGAAAAAGTGGAGATGTTGCCCATAGCAACCAATTGGATTGTAGCTGACATTCTCTAGTAGGTAATAGGAAAGTGGGAGCTAGAATCTGATTGGTTGCTATGGGCAACATCTCCACTTTTCCAAACCCAAAGCTTAGTAATTCTGGCCCATAGTGTTACTGGGGGATGGGGATGACGCAAGTTACGACATCGAAGTCCCACCCAATCCCTAGTAACAATAGGAATTAGAGTGTTGATAGACGGGGAGATGGATTTGCATAAACTCATGGAATGAGGCCTATTGCAGGAGATGTACCTGATCTCCATGGATACGGGCGGCTCTGACCTAAACAATGTCACTCCACCGCCTTTCAGATGTGCCTTCCATACCTGCAGGGCCTAAAGCAGATTGTATCTCCTGAAAGATCACCCGTGCTCAAACGCTTTCAAATGTTTCTTTGCGACAACAAAAAGGAACAATTGTCATAAAACAAAGCTGTAGCCGGCGCTCTAAATCACTCGTTCACCGATACTAATCTCCATTGATGGCACTTCTATACATAATGGATGGGCGCATCTCAAGACGCCGTATCCCTTTGTTTATCAGCGTGGAATAATAGCACAATTTAGCCCTCTGTGAGGAGTAATGCTCTCTGAAAATCCCTTTGCATTTTATCCTTTTTGGACCGCACAAAGTTTTGTCCTCATATAAACACCCCTGATTGATCTTCCTCTCCCCAAACACAGCTCCCCCTCTCATTCCTTAATCTTCTTTATTCTAGGCTAGAACAGTTCAACTCTACCGCTGGTTCGTCTCATAAATCCTTGATGATAATCCAACTATTACTTTAATTGATCTGTGTGTGTGTCATTTCCACAATCTTCTAAGGGGATCATTAAAAAAAAAAATCTGCAGGGAACCAAAAAAAATACATAACTATTCGCATAAACGCAATTAGCTTTCCCAGTCTTAAGAGAAGGGCCGGACAGCTGGGGATTGCCATAGAAATTCCGATAGCAAGGAAGTCTGGATGGAGAGAAAGGCTCTGTCTTATGTCTGGATGGGTACACAGAGAGAGGGAACGCTTATACTGTCACCTGACTAAGAGGGAACGCCCACTTGTCACCTCAGCCCTGCCTCTCTGTCTTATGTCTGGATGGGTACACAGAAAGAGAGGGAACAACTATACTGTCACCTGACTAAGAGGGAACGCCCACTTGTCACCTCAGCCCTGCCTCTCTGTCTTATGTCTGGATGGGTACACAGAGAGAGGGATCGCCTATACTGTCACCTGATTAAGAGGGAATGCCCATTTGTCACCTCAGCCTCGCCCCTCTGTCTTATGTCTGAATGTGTACACAGAGAGAGGAAACGCTCATACTGTCACCTGACTAAGAGGGAATGCCCACTTGTCACCTCAGCCCCGCTCCTCTGTCTTATGCATAGATGGTGCACAGAGAGAGAAGGAATGTCTATACTGTCACCTGACTTAGAGGTAATTCCTGCTTTTAACCTCAGCCCCACCTCTCTGTCTTATGTCTGAATGGGTACACAGAGAGAGAGGGAACACCCATACTGTACACAGCCTAAGAGGGAACACCCACTTGAGGCTTCAGCTCTGCCCCTTCTGCTGGAAGTGTCTTTGTATTGCTCTTCTAATTGCAATATATGCAGTATGTAACCCCCCACCCCAAAAAAATGAGGAAATCTGTACCCATATTGAACTGTACAGGAGGCAGATTTAAAATGAGCAGAAACAATAAGTTGATGTGATGATTTGTAGCGCAACTTTAATTCAGAGTTTAAAAATAACACTATTCAGTCTTTGTGTGCAACTTAAAAAACTCAGACAGGATTCTCCTTGCAGACAAAAACATTTAATTCATTTGCACCCCTCACATTACAACATGGTTAGTACTGGTGCCAAATTGCAGCTTTTCCTACAGTTCTAAAGCTGGTCATTTGCTATTCCGAATATCAGTCCCAGGAGGAGGTGGTCGAAACACAGACTGATTTTCCACTAGGGAATGGTCTCAATGTCAACACCACTCACCTCCCCTGCTGGAACCAATAATCCTGGAAGGAGGAGGAAGGGCTGCCAAGATTGACAGGAGGCCCTTGCAGCTGCACAGGCTCCTGTCAATTTCTGCACTGATTGGCTGCACAGGCCTCCTGTCAGTCTCTGCACGGGCCTCCTGTCAATCTCGGCAGGATACCCATGCAACTAGCCTATGGGCTGGCTGCAAAATAAAAAAAGGTCTGGCATATCATGGCTGGAGTCTCTGACACAGCTTTCATTACTGTGTTACTGCTGTACTCACTAAGAACAACGCACAGACAGAGGTAGGCAGCATGGTGGCTCAGTGAGTAGCACTTGTGTCTCACAGCGCTGAGGTCATGAGTTCGAACTAGGCCTTATCTGTGTGGAGTGTGTATGTTCTCCCTGTGTCTGTGTGTGTTTCCTCTGGGTGCTCCGGTTTCCACCCACACTCCAAAAATATGCTGGTAGGATAATTGACTGCTGAATAAATTAATTAGTATGTGTTAGGGGCCTTATTATGTAGGTCCAATGGTGCAGGGACTGATGGGAACGTCTAATGTTCTCTGTAAAAACGATGCTCACAATTTGTTGCACTATATAAATAAGCGATAATAATAATAAAGGGTAACCGGGTGCAGGGATCAGATATATATATATATATAAAAAATGCTATAAAAGAAAATTCATCGGACCCGATCATTTTGGGCAAAAAATTGCCTCTACACTACAGCGATTATTGCTCCAACCACCCAATCAACCATTATCGGATGATCAGACCAATAATCTCTCTGCCGTATCGAGCATCCTTCCCTGTGTTTTTTTTACCCAAAAATCATCTAATGTGCGACAGACTTCAGAAAAACATGGCGGTTCATAGATAAAATTTGCAGTCTAATTAAAAATAAATTAAAAATACAAATCCCTACGCTTTAACACCTGTTTTGCTGTGTTTTCTTCCAGGTTTCGTTGCCCTTTGAGCAGCCCCCTTGGCTGTGTCCAAAACACACAGGAGCGCCATTGCGTTGCAGGGACAGCAAGGGTTAACCTCCTGTTCACAGTCCGTTTCGGAGGCGCTGCCCACTCCCACTACCGCGTGTCCTCATGGTAAGTGGCACACTGCTGCGTGCCAGAGTTAATTAGTGGAAAAAGATGTCTTAAACCAGAATAACATGCTGTAAACAATTTAAAGCGTACAAGTTCCTCCGAGCAAACCTATTATTTCTTTGCTGGACCAAATTATCCGATCGAAGGGAACTGGAGTATTTTTATAGGGCTAAAAAAAAAATGAATAATAAAAGTAACATATAGTAATAAAACTAAAAGAGGGATGCTCGCAGGGAAGGAGCAATCAAATGGCGTAGAGCGTCCTATCGTCATCTCCCCCCAAAGTCAGCTGACAAAATAATTATTACAACCACCGCAGACTATTTGCTATATAATTAAATGGTAATATTGCCTGTTTCAGAAATAAAACGTGTGCAACAAACATTTAAATGCTTTCCAATGCAGAGAGGACCCTGGCTCCGGATGCATGTTTGCCACCTGTATTGCGATCCATTATTGATTTAAAGTCATAGGACCGTGTTCAGACTTAAGAAAGTGCAGCTTTTCCCTTGCGTATTTTTAGGATCGGATAAATTGCGCATGCGTAGTAACTTTTTTTTTACGCAAGCTACGTAGGATTTTGCCACGGAAATCCATTAGGCGCGGACTTCAAATCCGTGCTTAGTGAGATACATACGGAGGGGCGCGCCAGACCTCCATACATAAGAAGTGAAGTGAAAGTGGGTGGGGTGGGGTGGGCATTTAAATGGCCTAATATGAGCATGGTTAAGAATGTACGCTCGTACCTAAGCAACTTAAGCACAAATCTATGAACGGAGAGTGAGTTCGTTATTTGGTGGCATAAGTCTGCTAAAATCCGTAAGTGCTAGAGAAGTGTCATGGGTGTTGACTTGCGACTTAAGCGCGTATATTTGCGAATCCACGCATACTTATTTCACACAAGTGTGAAGTCGGTCCATAGTCGTGGACTCTCCTGCAATGTCTGGGAGACTTCTGAAATTTGGGATTAGCTCCTGAAATCCCGGGAGAGCAGGCAAATCTCACGCATATGCGCGTGCTGCAAATTTTATGCAAATTACTGCCTCAAATCATGCCCCTCAATCAATGCTGCGATCCATTGGGCAGGGCTTGTTGTAATTTGTGGTAAGCAGCGTGACTTTAGGAGCAGCTCAGAAGCCAGCGGTTACAGACGGCGTTAAGAAACGTCTGGCGCATATTTCAGTGCGTGCTGAAGATTTTCTATGTGTCAAGTGCCTGAAGTGTTGGCAATCTCCCTGATGCCTATTCAGTTTCAGCAGGCACTGGGGTATGATGAAACAATTTAGAAGTTGTCTCCTATTTCCCTATATTGAGGCCTATGGGGGCGGCCATTTTCATGGAGGACAAGATGTAAGGAAAGACTGGCAGTTATCTAAGACAAAATGACTTCAATAATGGAGACAGAAATGAAAAATACACTTTGGTCTCTTGTTAATCAGCTGCAGAGTCGCCTCCTTTTATCTCTTCTATAAAGATGGAGAAGTCAGCGTATCTTATTCACAGTCTCTACAATAACACTGAAATATTTATTCACTGACAATATAACAAACAATAAATACTGATGCTGCCATTTTTATTGAGAAATAGTTTTCCTGACAGAGTTAGACACACCCATGGGTGGAGCTAGCAACAGGACACACCCCTTTGTTAGTACAGGACACACCCTTGATGGTACTATCACTGTGGCTCCGCCTGCTTTAAAACACTGTTGATTACAGCACTGCGCAGTGAGGGGCCAGACTTGTAGACACTGGGCCTGATCCAGAACAACGCTTTGGAGCAAATTTACGCGTGGCGGAGACGTAAAATCGCAAATTTGTAAGTACTGCGCATGCGCACCATAGAAAATACACTCCGTAACGTAGCGTAATTGTGAACGTATGGGCCATTCACGTATGTGTCACGTAAATACTTACGTGTGGGCGTGCC
>WWET01002737.1:97114-111342 GCA_011038615.1 Limnodynastes dumerilii | reverse complement strand
GTAATGGCAGTGTTGCTGGATATTCTCTATCCTGTGTGTATGTTACATATAGAATGGTATAGTGTGTTACTGGGTAATAGTAGTGTTGCTGGACATTCTCTATCCTGTGTGTGTATGTTACAGATAGAATGGTGTAGTGTGTTACTGGTAATGGCAGTGTTGCTGGATATTCTCTATCCTGTGTGTATGTTACAGATAGAATGGTATAGAGAATGTCTAGCAACACTGCCATTACCCAGTAACACACTATACCATTCTATCTGTAGCATACACACAGGATAGAGAATGTCCAGCAACACTGCCATTACTAGTAACACACTATACCATTCTATCTGTAGCATACACACAGGATAGAGAATGTCCAGCAACACTGCCATTACTAGTAACACACTATACCATTCTATCTGTAGCATACACACAGGATAGAGAATGTCCAGCAACACTGCCATTACCAGTAACATACTATACCATTCTATCTGTAACATACACATAGGATAGAGAATGTCCAGCAACACTGCCATTACCAGTAACATACTATACCATTCTATCTGTAACATACACACAGGATAGAGAATGTCCAGCAACACTGCCATTACCCAATAACACACTATACCATTCTATCTGTAACATACACACAGGATAGAGAATGTCCAGCAACACTGCCAATACAGCCTGTTGGTCCTAACTCTGGGTCATATATATATGTTTTTAAATTGAGAGCTAACTTACCTCAGGAGACACCCCTTAAAGTCTCCAAAATGGCTGCCGTGGAACAACTCCCCCTCTCAGCTGCTGTTCCCAGACAGTATACACACAAAATGGAAGTTGCTCAGATCAATTTATAGGTTAATGCAAGGTTAATTACCAAGAACACACACTGTCTGTAATCCCAAAAACATGCAGGACTCAGAATGAGACCCCCTGTCACATGACAGGATTCTTTTTACCACAGGTGGTCATTCTAACTAACAAGGTAGCAGTAAGAGCGTGCTATCCTCTACCCCACAAAAACAGCTGTCAGCAGGTTTAAAGTGCTAAAACTCATGACCCCCATGGTTCCATGGGCAACAAGATTCGTGAAATGCACCAAAGTTATTATACCTAGGGCCAGATTTACTAAGCTGCGAGTTTGGAAAAGTGGAGAGGTTTCCCATAGCAACCAATTAGATTCTAGCTCTCACAATGTCAGCTAGAATCTGATTGGTTGCTATAGGCAACATCCCCACTTTTCCAAACCCGCACCTTAGTAAATTTGGCCCCTAATGTCACTCTGTACTGCCTGCCTGTAGCCTTCAACCAGCAGCTCAGGTGTTAAATCTCATCGCTGTCTTTCCCCTAATCCTCCACTTCTTGTGTCTCAAATGAAGAAAAGCGCTGACAGCCCCGTTTAAAAGACTTTATCAATCATATTAATTCATTTTCTATTGTCACCAGGGATTACATTGCCAATAACATCTTTTAGTGTGACACATCTTTTGCAACCAGCCAGATCGCTGACTAATTAGACGCTCGCTCTGGTCTCACTCTTCTTTTTATATCTTTAGAAGACATCTCGGGAAGATTATGGCGTCTCGTCTCCACTTAGTTTTATTTAATTTTCATTTAACGGACATAGGGACAGCAAGCAACAAGAAGGGGGCGATCCGAAGGTGAGAGAACGCCAGATGTCGTGACGTTTCTCTACTGTGCATGCTCCGAACCAACAAGCGCAGTCACGGGTGATTAAGAGCAGAGCGCAACGCGAGCTGTGACGGCTTGCGCTCTAAAGGGGCGTGTCACGGAAGGGATGGGGTGGGGACATAGTCAATGTACAGTAAGCGCGTTCCCAAGCAAACGAACAAGATCTGAACGCAGACGGGAATAATCGCTGTTTACGTCAAAAACATTTGCACCTTCCACGGGTCATGTCTAAGTCCAGATGTTGACCATAGCAACCAATCAGTTTGTAGCTCTCACTTTCCTATTACATACTAGAGAATATCAGCTAGAATCTAATTTCCAAACCCGCAGTTTAGTAAATCTGGCCCCATGACCTAATTTGGGCCCATGTGTTAGAATTTCAAGCTGCAAACACATTTCTAAAGTTATATTAGGTTGTTTAAAAATTTGAATAAATATACAGTAATATTTTTTTTTATCTTTTTGTATATTTTTTTATTATGTTTTTTAATTAGGGATGTGCTATAGGGGCAGCTGTCCTGGGCACCAAGTTTATGGGTCGCAGAAGTAAGCTAATATTTAATGTTAAATTGGTTTAGAATTCAGGGTCGGCGGGGGTAACATTTTTCCTTTTTGCCGCTGGCACTAAAATGTCTGGTTTGCTCTATTCACAACCAGAGACTCTTGCAGTCATCAGAACCACGAATTACATTCAGCAAGACACTGCTCCGGCGAAACGTATTGGGCCACGTAGCTACAGTGCGCTTAGCTGCTGCCCGTACGCTACATGCCGTAATTGCTTGCGGATCCCACGCAGCCCGTGCCAATTTATTACGAGCGCCAATACGGCATGGCGCGTACTCTGCATTGCTATTTATGTTTGCCGCTGGATCGGGACCACTATATTTACAATTAAAAACAATAATGCTCCGTACACACAAAGCTGACATCTCGGAAGAAGACAGGGGACCAGAAAAGAAGAAATCTATGTGGCATTTATAGCAATATACAGCATCAGGCATGCAGCCCGTTCAGTGCAAGAGGCAGGAAAAATGAGGATATTAAATAAATGAGGCTTTAAACCTGTGGTATTATTAGTTAAAATCGGGTACTTTTAAAACGCTATATTGATCTGTATGAATGAAGTTTAAGTCCTTGTAAAGTGACTCATATCTTAGGTCACGGCAGTGATAATTAAATCAATCTATGTAAGGTTCCTTATTTTATTTTAATCACGTTGGGAAAAAAGTAACTGACTGGCCATATATTTTGTGTAGTCCACAATACTCTTCCAAAACTTCTGTTTGGATGTACGGTATAAAACGGGAAAGACCATTTAAACATCACGCAGTTTTGTACAGATTCACCCAGCCATCGGATAATGTAATATATATTCCAATACACATAAAGACACACGTGTCTCAAATCCCAGGCAAAGCAAGAACCCAAGAGCAGCAGATCAATAGAGTCAGCTGTATTACATACCCGTGACATGTCTACTCAACTGGATAAACATTAAAGAACCATATCGTCGTTTAAATTCACAATCATAGAATGTGACGGAAGATAAGAACCGCTTGGCCCATCTTGTGTGCCCTTTTCAACAACCCCCCCAGTTATTATATAAAGAACACTCCTCACTCACTCACCCCCCTGGATCCACACTCCTACACTAGGGTTAATTTTGTTAGCAACCAATTAACCTACTAGCATGTTTTTTGACAGGTAGGAGGAAAATGGAGCACCGAGGTGCTGCCTTTAAAATTGCCTCAATATTAAAACAAAGCATCTAGTCTAACATCAGCAATATCAATTTTGAAGCGTCCGTAGTATTCATTCGATGGAAAACATCCACTATTACCCATGAAATGTACAGGACAGAATCATCGTCTCCTTACGAAGACTTGTCACGTATTTGAAACAATGGTTCGTATAAAGAGGGATTTTTTTTTTTTATATCATTGAACCTTATATTGGTTTTTTTATCAATGAAAACTAGCTTTGAGTAGCCCCCTATTTTATTGTTGTTACAAATAAGGTTTGTTTAGACAGCGATAACCTCTCCTGTGACACTATAGTGACAGGACCCTCTCCTGTGACACTATAGTGACAGACCCTCTCCTGTGACACTATAGTGACAGGACCCTCTCCTGTGACACTATAGTGACAGACCCTCTCCTGTGACACTATAGTGACAGGACCCTCTCCTGTGACACTATAGTGACAGACCCTCTCCTGTGACACTATAGTGACAGGACCCTCTCCTGTGACACTATAGTGACAGACCCTCTCCTGTGACACTATAGTGACAGGACCCTCTCCTGTGACACTATAGTGACAGACCCTCTCCTGTGACACTATAGTGACAGGACCCTCTCCTGTGACACTATAGTGACAGACCCTCTCCTGTGACACTATAGTGACAGGACCCTCTCCTGTGACACTATAGTGACAGACCCTCTCCTGTGACACTATAGTGACAGGACCCTCTCCTGTGACACTATAGTGACAGACCCTCTCCTGTGACACTATAGTGACAGGACCCTCTCCTGTGACACTATAGTGACAGACCCTCTCCTGTGACACTATAGTGACAGGACCCTCTCCTGTGACACTATAGTGACAGACCCTCTCCTGTGACACTATAGTGACAGGACCCTCTCCTGTGACACTATAGTGACAGACCCTCTCCTGTGACACTATAGTGACAGGACCCTCTCCTGTGACACTATAGTGACAGACCCTCTCCTGTGACACTATAGTGACAGGACCCTCTCCTGTGACACTATAGTGACAGACCCTCTCCTGTGACACTATAGTGACAGGACCCTCTCCTGTGACACTATAGTGACAGACCCTCTCCTGTGACACTATAGTGACAGGACCCTCTCCTGTGACACTATAGTGACAGACCCTCTCCTGTGACACTATAGTGACAGGACCCTCTCCTGTGACACTATAGTGACAGACCCTCTCCTGTGACACTATAGTGACAGGACCCTCTCCTGTGACACTATAGTGACAGACCCTCTCCTGTGACACTATAGTGACAGGACCCTCTCCTGTGACACTATAGTGACAGACCCTCTCCTGTGACACTATAGTGACAGGACCCTCTCCTGTGACACTATAGTGACAGACCCTCTCCTGTGACACTATAGTGACAGGACCCTCTCCTGTGACACTATAGTGACAGACCCTCTCCTGTGACACTATAGTGACAGGACCCTCTCCTGTGACACTATAGTGACAGACCCTCTCCTGTGACACTATAGTGACAGGACCCTCTCCTGTGACACTATAGTGACAGACCCTCTCCTGTGACACTATAGTGACAGGACCCTCTCCTGTGACACTATAGTGACAGACCCTCTCCTGTGACACTATAGTGACAGGACCCTCTCCTGTGACACTATAGTGACAGACCCTCTCCTGTGACACTATAGTGACAGGACCCTCTCCTGTGACACTATAGTGACAGACCCTCTCCTGTGACACTATAGTGACAGGACCCTCTCCTGTGACACTATAGTGACAGACCCTCTCCTGTGACACTATAGTGACAGGACCCTCTCCTGTGACACTATAGTGACAGACCCTCTCCTGTGACACTATAGTGACAGGACCCTCTCCTGTGACACTATAGTGACAGACCCTCTCCTGTGACACTATAGTGACAGGACCCTCTCCTGTGACACTATAGTGACAGACCCTCTCCTGTGACACTATAGTGACAGGACCCTCTCCTGTGACACTATAGTGACAGACCCTCTCCTGTGACACTATAGTGACAGGACCCTCTCCTGTGACACTATAGTGACAGACCCTCTCCTGTGACACTATAGTGACAGGACCCTCTCCTGTGACACTATAGTGACAGACCCTCTCCTGTGACACTATAGTGACAGGACCCTCTCCTGTGACACTATAGTGACAGACCCTCTCCTGTGACACTATAGTGACAGGACCCTCTCCTGTGACACTATAGTGACAGACCCTCTCCTGTGACACTATAGTGACAGGACCCTCTCCTGTGACACTATAGTGACAGACCCTCTCCTGTGACACTATAGTGACAGGACCCTCTCCTGTGACACTATAGTGACAGACCCTCTCCTGTGACACTATAGTGACAGGACCCTCTCCTGTGACACTATAGTGACAGACCCTCTCCTGTGACACTATAGTGACAGGACCCTCTCCTGTGACACTATAGTGACAGACCCTCTCCTGTGACACTATAGTGACAGGACCCTCTCCTGTGACACTATAGTGACAGACCCTCTCCTGTGACACTATAGTGACAGGACCCTCTCCTGTGACACTATAGTGACAGACCCTCTCCTGTGACACTATAGTGACAGGACCCTCTCCTGTGACACTATAGTGACAGACCCTCTCCTGTGACACTATAGTGACAGGACCCTCTCCTGTGACACTATAGTGACAGACCCTCTCCTGTGACACTATAGTGACAGGACCCTCTCCTGTGACACTATAGTGACAGACCCTCTCCTGTGACACTATAGTGACAGGACCCTCTCCTGTGACACTATAGTGACAGACCCTCTCCTGTGACACTATAGTGACAGGACCCTCTCCTGTGACACTATAGTGACAGACCCTCTCCTGTGACACTATAGTGACAGGACCCTCTCCTGTGACACTATAGTGACAGACCCTCTCCTGTGACACTATAGTGACAGGACCCTCTCCTGTGACACTATAGTGACAGACCCTCTCCTGTGACACTATAGTGACAGGACCCTCTCCTGTGACACTATAGTGACAGACCCTCTCCTGTGACACTATAGTGACAGGACCCTCTCCTGTGACACTATAGTGACAGACCCTCTCCTGTGACACTATAGTGACAGGACCCTCTCCTGTGACACTATAGTGACAGACCCTCTCCTGTGACACTATAGTGACAGGACCCTCTCCTGTGACACTATAGTGACAGACCCTCTCCTGTGACACTATAGTGACAGGACCCTCTCCTGTGACACTATAGTGACAGACCCTCTCCTGTGACACTATAGTGACAGGACCCTCTCCTGTGACACTATAGTGACAGACCCTCTCCTGTGACACTATAGTGACAGGACCCTCTCCTGTGACACTATAGTGACAGACCCTCTCCTGTGACACTATAGTGACAGGACCCTCTCCTGTGACACTATAGTGACAGACCCTCTCCTGTGACACTATAGTGACAGGACCCTCTCCTGTGACACTATAGTGACAGACCCTCTCCTGTGACACTATAGTGACAGGACCCTCTCCTGTGACACTATAGTGACAGACCCTCTCCTGTGACACTATAGTGACAGGACCCTCTCCTGTGACACTATAGTGACAGACCCTCTCCTGTGACACTATAGTGACAGGACCCTCTCCTGTGACACTATAGTGACAGACCCTCTCCTGTGACACTATAGTGACAGGACCCTCTCCTGTGACACTATAGTGACAGACCCTCTCCTGTGACACTATAGTGACAGGACCCTCTCCTGTGACACTATAGTGACAGACCCTCTCCTGTGACACTATAGTGACAGGACCCTCTCCTGTGACACTATAGTGACAGACCCTCTCCTGTGACACTATAGTGACAGGACCCTCTCCTGTGACACTATAGTGACAGACCCTCTCCTGTGACACTATAGTGACAGGACCCTCTCCTGTGACACTATAGTGACAGACCCTCTCCTGTGACACTATAGTGACAGGACCCTCTCCTGTGACACTATAGTGACAGACCCTCTCCTGTGACACTATAGTGACAGGACCCTCTCCTGTGACACTATAGTGACAGACCCTCTCCTGTGACACTATAGTGACAGGACCCTCTCCTGTGACACTATAGTGACAGACCCTCTCCTGTGACACTATAGTGACAGGACCCTCTCCTGTGACACTATAGTGACAGACCCTCTCCTGTGACACTATAGTGACAGGACCCTCTCCTGTGACACTATAGTGACAGACCCTCTCCTGTGACACTATAGTGACAGGACCCTCTCCTGTGACACTATAGTGACAGACCCTCTCCTGTGACACTATAGTGACAGGACCCTCTCCTGTGACACTATAGTGACAGACCCTCTCCTGTGACACTATAGTGACAGGACCCTCTCCTGTGACACTATAGTGACAGACCCTCTCCTGTGACACTATAGTGACAGGACCCTCTCCTGTGACACTATAGTGACAGACCCTCTCCTGTGACACTATAGTGACAGGACCCTCTCCTGTGACACTATAGTGACAGACCCTCTCCTGTGACACTATAGTGACAGGACCCTCTCCTGTGACACTATAGTGACAGACCCTCTCCTGTGACACTATAGTGACAGGACCCTCTCCTGTGACACTATAGTGACAGACCCTCTCCTGTGACACTATAGTGACAGGACCCTCTCCTGTGACACTATAGTGACAGACCCTCTCCTGTGACACTATAGTGACAGGACCCTCTCCTGTGTTACTATAGTGACAGACCCTCTCCTGTGACACTATAGTAACAGGTCCCTCTCCTGTGATACTATAGTGACAAGATCCTCTCCTGTGATACTATAGTGACAAGACCCTCTCCTGTGATATTATAGTGACAGGACCCTCTCCTGTGATACTATAGTGACAGGACCCTCTCCTGTGACACTATAGTGACAATAGTCCGTACAATGCAGTTCTTGTGTATGCACCTTGATTATTGAAGTCCTTCCTGCCATCAGCCTCTGACAATCGTTTTACTATTTTCCATACAGACAGATCTGTAGAATGTACCTGCTTCGTCTCTGAGCACTTTGCTCTGTCACAAAGGGATTTAGTACAGAGTTCTGTAGAGCCCTCTAAAGTGGTTAAGACAATGGCCACTTTAAACGGTAGACTGGTCGCATTAAGCAGATAAGAGGTAAGTGTATCAGCCTTGCTCTAGCATGTCTGCCGAGCTAATAACGCCTTGAACAGAGCATTTACATGTCAGGAACTTCTTTTTTTTTTTTTTTTGTTTTAATCCCATTTTGTTATTTTCTTTTTCTTTTTCAGAAAGCCGCCCTCCCCATTAAAATTCCACCCGCGAATCGCGCTGAACAAACCTCCATTGTTCCCTATCAAAACTTAGCGGTGGAAATGCCTGCAAACATGTTGTGTGTGATAAGCTCGCCGTGGAACACGATCGGACTCTAAGCCGGGAGCACGCAACCAGTTAAGGCCCATGAGCAAAAATGGACACACATCACTAATCCGAGGAGGTCCCGGGGACACACAGGTGTGCTGGAGGATTAGCTTTCCCCGCGGGGCATTCCCTTAAACCAGTCTTTAGAAAAGGAATCCATTCTCTGGATTCAACCGTCCCTAATCAGAGAACATGCCCTGAGGCTACTGAAGACTCTGCCAGATGCCAGGGGTCCAAAGACGACGGAATGTGGAGATGGGTTACTGGTAAATTCTGCACAGAGACCTCATCACCCGACGGGGGGCGTCCACCGTGGCTGATCGCGAATTCAAAGCATTATGCAAATAAATAAATCAATAAAAATGGCGCAAATCTGGCCCGGAAAAATCTTGTTGCAATTTTATTTTTGCATGGAGCGAAACACCGATCTCATCACAAAAATAATGAGCGGCTTTAATTTCAAACTCTAATTTAGAGTACACCTGCAAAACATTGACTCCTCTGGACAGGATCCGGATTTATGTACACGCAACGCCCGTAAATCCTTTAAAGCAGAAGCTGAATTATGTACCCGAGAGGGTAGTGCAGCCCCCTTGCACGTGCAGACAGGCAATCATGGAGAACTGTCACATTCAGAGGGCCAGATTTACTAAGCTGCGGGTTTGGAAAAGTGGAGATGTTGCCCATAGCAACCACTCAGATTTTAGCGGACATTCTCTAGTATGTAATAGGAAAGTGAGAGCTAGAATCCGATTGGTTGTTATAGGCAACATCTCCACTTTTCCAAACCCACAGCTTAGTAAATCTGGCCCAGAATGTAATCGTCTGTTTTGCGGAATTCTGAATCCAGTACCTTGACATTATTTTAAAGGCGCCATTGCCTATAACGTCAGAGTCCATTCCGTTTAATGCACTCCGCAGCTTTTTCCTCAGACACCATACAGGATAAAATAATGGAGAGTAAAATCGCTACTGGAACCAACGCATTTCAAAGCCGTTCTGCGTCTATCCACGTAATTGAGACTAGATTTACTAAACTGCGGAAAAGGAAAAGTTGAGCTGTTGTCCATAGCAACCAATCAGATTCTAGATGTGATTCTCTACCATAGCATGGGAAAGTGAGAGCTAGGATCTCTGGTTGCTATGGGCAACATGCTACATTTTTCCATTTAGTAAATCTTGCCCTGAGACATTGTTTATGAAACATAAACAAGGATATCTCTGTTAGAACACCATAGTCTATAGAGCGAAGAGAGAATGACATTGTCAGCTCCTCTATGACAATAAGGAAACATAGAAACATTACAAACTACTGAGAGGTGTTGGTGCATTTATATTTCTGCCAGCTAATTGCAGGCAACTTATTGCACACCCTCCAACATGACCCATTCCATTAGGTAAAATTTAATCCGCTGCTGAGCTTCCAACTGTCACTCACCTGGTTTAAATGAATTAACTGATATTTAAAAAACTATTTGGCTCTTCAACAATACGGGTTACCATAGTAACCTTTGTTGAAACTGAGGAGCAGAGTATTTTGTACCAAATGGAATGGGTCATGTTGGACGATATATTATTGTGATACTATCACACTGCTACTAATACCCCTTTCACATCACCATGAAATACCCGGGATTTTTGCCAAAAACACGGGTCTCGGCAAAATCCCGGGTATTTCGTGGAGATGTGAAATGGGTACTTCCGGTGGACTCGTGTCAGAAGACCCGGGAATTCAACCCGGGTAAAAAGAAGGGTTATTCCCGGGTCCAACACAGGTAGGGGTGCAGTGTGAAAGGTGCTGACATAGTAGCGGTGATTGCCTGGCTCAGGTCTCAACAGTGTGTTCGGCTGTCAGTGTTTGCGTCACCTCCTTTGCGCATTTATGGCAACATTTCAAGGTGAGAAGGAGCTGTGAGGAGTGTTTGTGGAGGTATTTATAGGCGATAGGAGCCGTGAGTCATTTAAAGCTGAGAGGGAACATGTTACCATCCCTTTTAATATGTTACCAAATGTCTGCCTCCTAAGTAACTCTCTATGGGCTGGATCCAGACTTAAGTAAGTGCTTGAAATGAGTTACTCCTGGGCTAAACCATGTTGATTGCAGGGGGAGTCAAGTTAATTGTATTCTTTGCATGCAGGGATATATCTTTGAATTGCTTACTGCACACAGATACTGACCAGCTTTACTATCACACTGTTATTTAGACTTGGGATAGGAAACATCACCTCTCAACTCTAATACTGTTTGCAACAGATGAAATATGACTCCCCTGCGATCAACATGGTTTAGCCCAGGAGTAACTCATTTCAAGCACTTACTTAAGTCTGGATCCTGGATTATTGCAAGATTTAGATTTTTTTTGTGGTATACTTTTCATAAAAATAATTGAATATCTTTTACAAGAATTTTTACACAGGGGTTCCCCAAAACTAAAATATTTTTTTAGGGGGCTCCCCTACGGCAAAACTTATCATGGACTAAAGACAAAAAAACTGTTCAGACACCAGACAAAAACAAGGTCCGGGTCTGCTCTTTCTCTGATCTCACGGCAGAGAACAGAGTAATTGATTATGGGTCTACGTTTTAGGACGAGGACGTAGACCTTTTTCGTCTGGGACTCATTTAGCAGAACTGGTAATTTTAAACCCCAAATACCTTCTTCTTTTTTTTTTTTTTTGGTTGTTGCCAACCAAGTTTAACAAAATTTTATGCTTTTAATCTGTTCCAGTCTTCCCTGATCTGAAGCTGGCAGTGCCCGAGGTGTGGGGGAGGGGTACTAGAGCCTGTAGTTACTTTTAACAAAATACTTTGGAATTTTTATTTAAGAAGAGTAACACTTTACACCTCGGTCACATTGACCCGGGCCTCCTGATGTTCCTGGGGTGATTACCACAACAAGTAGACTTCAACTTGTAACCTCAGATTATAAAAGTTACAAAGGAAGGTCACTACACAGGTCAACTCAGGTCATGGTGTGGATGATAGGGTTCCTGTCCCTTCCTTATGCATAGGGACTTTCCAAATATACGCAAAAAACAAACGCATTCTGCGTGGATACAGAGGGGATTTGTTAGGAGATCAGGTCTCTGGTGATGAATAAGATTATTTTCAAATTAAAACCAAAAGAAAATGCAAAAAACAAAACAAAAAATTATTGAAAAAAATAAGACACGATACAAAGTGTGCGCAGATTTCCCATAAGGCAAGGATTGACAGATTGCCATAAGGACAATTGTTTCATTGTCGACCTAGGGCCCTATGCAGACTACCAGACGTAGTCTTTCAGACCGCATTTACGCCATCTACGTAAGGAAAGGATTTATTAACAGCTTTTTATATAGCGCTATCAGATTACGTAGCACTTTACGGAGAATATTTCATATTCACATCAGTCCCTGACCCATTGGAGCTACACACTAAGGTCCCTAACACACACATACACACTCAGACTAGGGTTAACCTAACAGCATGTTTTTGCAGTGTGGGAGGAATCGGAGCACTCAGAGGAAACCCACAAGATAACAGGGGAGAACATACAAGATAAAGTCTAGTCCGGTAAATGAACTCATGACCTTAGCGCTGTGAGACATAAGTGCTACTCACTGAGGCATCGTGCTCTAGATTTAATAATGCAGGGAAGGAAGTCTTGGCCCAGATTTACTAAGCTGTCAGATTCTAGCTGACATTATCTAGTATGTAATAGCAACCAATCAGATTCTAGCTGACACTTTCCTATTACATACTAGAGAATGTCAGCTAGAATCTGATTGGTTGCTATGGACAACATCTCAAACTATATTTTCTGGCAGCTTAGTAAATCTAGGCCTTAGGGTCAGGCTCTGAGGAAGGGATGCTTAGGGTCAAGCTGTGTTAGAGTAATGGAAGGGGAGGGTTAGGATTAGGCTTAGGATACAGGCTGGGGTGAATAATGAGTATATAAGCTACGACGCACGCATAGTAGCTCAATTCTTAATACAACGTACGTAACTGTGAATCCGCGCCGGGGTCTCTATAGCTGTGTGAAACACTAGAAGAGAAGGAAAGGGAAATATAGCTTTTCACCAGAGAGAAAGCGTGAGGTGTCCCTGCAGTCCGATGTCTCACATAGTTCTACAACATTGGTGACCTGATCAAAGGTTTGTTTACTGTGGTTGCTGGCAGAATAATAACAACCCCACTGCCGGTAACCTATGGTCAGCCGCACTTCCTATATTCTCCGTGCGTAGCAGGCAGACAGCAGGACACTTGTATGTGTCTGTATATATGTGCACTGTGTATAGAGACACATGACATATTACATCATATTCCCTGCACCTATTCCGGCTGCTGCTGAACAATTACCATTCAAATGCCTTTATGTCATCATCAAGTCCCGATTACTGACAATACTGGTCTACAAAGCAACAGCAACCAATCAGAAATCAGCTCTTATCTAATACCCAACTTATTACTGTGTTATAGCTTGTAACACTTGTATAAGACACCTGATGGTATAGTGTTCCATACACTGTAGGTGTCTCTATTTTCATTGAGGGTAATGGGCAGTGCTGGCATACGTACCAATTCTGCTTGAATATCAAGGTGACTCCCTGAAGAGCGGGTTTTACTCCCTGAAGTGTTGGCAATCTCCCTGATGTCAGAAGTCATCACACCGTGATTCCAGAAGTCATCACGGTATGATGTAAGTATACAGAAATTGTCTCCTATTTCCCTGAATTGAGGCGGTGACCGTTTTTATGGAGGCCAAGATGTCATCCACACATGACTTCAATAATAGAGACAGAAGGCCGGATTCACAAATAATTGTTCCACATACGTCCTTAATTTACCGCTACTAGCTACTATGCGTGCGTAGTAACTATTTTACGCAATCTACGTAGAGTTTCATTACGTAGATTGCGTATGTGCAGTCTATAAAGACAGAAACAATATGTAGATTGCATAGAATAGTTGCTAGCACCCGTAGTAGCTAGTATCGGTAAATTAATGACGTATGTGGAACAATTATTTGTGAATCTGGCCCAGAAATGAGAAATACACTTTGGTCTCTTGTTAATCGGCTGCAGTGTCACCTACTTTTATCTCTATTCCTATTCACAGTCTTCACAGTAATACTGAAAGGCTTTATTCACTGATAATACAGGGTTACCGACTTTTTAAAGCTTCCCTCCGGGAGATCTCGAAGGGAAGCCATACATGCCAGCAAGAGGCGGGGCTTAATGACAAGATTTATGCAACCTGTGCCCAAAGCTGATCAGAAATGCCCCCTTTTCTTAGTATTGCTAGGGATGGGACACAGCTTTTGACACAAATTGCGCCATCAAGCCCCGTCCTGCCCCTGGTAACACTACAAATAGTAGTGTTGCTAGGCGGAAGGGGGGGGCAGGG
>WWET01002737.1:68413-81524 GCA_011038615.1 Limnodynastes dumerilii | reverse complement strand
AACCCTAACCCTACCTACCACACAACCTAGCCCTCCCTTCCACGCAGCCTGACCCTAACCCTCCCCCTTACCCAAAAAAGAACTTTCAGCTGTCTCTACTTCTCATAGAGAGCCATCGTGCTGGAGACTCCCATCGCTTGCCTTGATTGGACAAACAGGCCCCACCCACGAGGTGCATTTTACAGTGTCCCTTGCTATAGATATATATTTTACAGGTTTCACCCATTAATGGGACCCATTTTGCATGTGGCATTTTGTCTGAGGAGCACTTCACAGGAGGTGCCATATCTCATAGTCTTCTCATTTCTTCCTCCTGGGAGATCTCGGAGGCTTTCAAAAACCGTCAGCCCTGGGTACTACCATACCCGCTGCATCTTACAGAAGTGTTACAAGCTATAACCAACACATCTGACGTACACAGAAAAAGAACTGATGGCTGCAGGACACAAATTTGTAACTACACGCAATAGCACGCAGTGGGCGGAGCTATAGTCTCATCTCCATGGGGGCACAATCACCTAGGACCAGAACCAGAGCTACGTCCGCTAGCATATTTACGATTGCCGGAGAGGTAAACACGCTGTTTTGTATGTACCGCGCATGCTCACGGCATATGTTACGGCACGTAACTCTGAACGTACGTACCAGCCTAGTATCAAGAGCGTAACTACGAACGAAGGGGCAAGCCAGCCATATGACACCCTTAATTATGCTTCGTAGGCGGGAGGCATTTAAATTTTACAGTATGGGTGTGCTTTGGCGCGTAAGTATGTTCAGCCTTTACGTATGTCAGTAGTTACGGATGGAATTTAATGGAACGTCACCGTGGAGGCGGTTCTATCCAAGGTAAACATTGCGACCTTATACGCCCCCGTTTGTTTCTGGCGCCAAGAGAAAAAGAGAAATAATAAGAGAAAAACCATTTAAATCAGTTTCTAGGGGATCCTATGGGGAATGTAGTCAGGTGTTGTAACGGGAACATTTTTTGGGAAAAGCTCAAATAAAATGCTAATAGACTGACTGTCTGAAATGCAGGAGCATTATAGAAAACACAGGTATCTCCCTGTTCTGTAATTCCAGGAAAATAAATATGGCAATGATAAAGACCAGAACACAGAGCGGACTGTGATTCATCGCTTTAGACCAATACACGACTGATTCATTCTGATGCCAAATATACTTCATTTCCAGCACGGGCTCTGAGGTTTTCAGCATGTTTTTATTGATACTATTAACCTCCTGTACTTACCAAGTGCTAACATATTATTTTACAGTAATTGCACATGGAATACCTTGGCATTGAGGCTGGAGACGGACTTTATGGGGGAGTTTACAATGTAAAGGAGATGCAAGGGATGAAACAGATGACATCAGTGATTATTTTGTACTCTGGAGCAGCCACTTAGAGGCTAATTCAGAGTCAGAGGGAAATTCAGTTGCCAGGAGTAATAACGGTGTCCTCGATTGGTTAATCACACAGGTAGCTATTATTTTGCACCAATAACAAATAATAGTTTTGTGTGGGGAAAAGCTGTCTGTAAACTGCACTATAATTTGTCCATTGTGTTTGCAGTGTAACTACATGGTGTAGTTTCTACTTTGCCTTAACCCTCTCCTAACCCTAACCCTCTGTTTCCCGCAGCCTAACCCTAATCGTCTTCTCTTTGCAGCCTTCCCCTAACCTTTAACTTCTAGCAGCCTAACCCTAACCTTCCCCTCTGCGCAGCCTAACCCTAACCTTCCCCTCTCCACAGCCTAACCCAAACGCTTTTTTTCCCTGCAGCCTAACCCTAATCGTCTTCCCTTTGCAGCTTACCCCTAACATTCACCTTCTAGCAGCCTAACCCTAAACTTCATCTCTGCACAGCCTGCCTAACCCTAACCTTCCCCTCTCCACAGCCTAACCCTAACCTTCCCCTCTCCACAGCGCTTTGCCTTAACCCTCCCCTAACCCTAACCCTCTGTTTCCCGCAGCCTAACCCTAATCGTCTTCTCTTTGCAGCCTTCCCCTAACCTTTACCTTCTAGCAGCCTAACCCTAACCTTCCCCTCTGTGCAGTCTAACCCTAACCTTCCCCTCTCCACAGCCTAACCCAAACCCTTTTTTTCCCTGCAGCCTAACCCTAATTGTCTTCCCTTTGCAGCCTACCCCTAACATCCACCTTCTAGCAGCCTAACCCTAAACTTCCCCTCTGAACAGCCTGCCTAACCCTAACCTTCCCCTCTCCACAGCCTAAACCAAACCCTTTGTTTCCTGCAGCCTAACCCTAATCGTCTTCTCTTTGCAGCCTACCCCTAACATTCACCATCTAGCAGCCTAACCCTAAACTTCCCCTCTGTGCAGCCTGCCTAACCCTAACCTTCCCCTCTCCACAGCCTAACCCTAACCTTCCCCTCTCCACAGCCTAACCCTAACCGTGTGTGTGTGTGTGAAAGAGAGAGTGGTGTGTGTGTATATGTATGTGTGAGAGTGGTGTGTGTGTGTGACTGTCAGTGGTGTATGTGTGTGTGTGTTCTTCATACTACATGTGATTCTTGCCCGCTCTTGTTATTGTGATCCAGCATCCCGTTAGAATAGCTAAAGCCCTGTGTCTAGGCGTCTGTGTGCGTCCAGCTCTACCTCTTGTACTCTCCTTCCCAGCTGTGCTGTTGACTTGGAATTTGTATTAGAATGTTAACAACCATGTTAATATATAAATACTGTGAGATCTCCAGCCATTCATTATACAATGCAAATCAGCCGCCCACCAACCCAACACAGCACTAATTATAATAACAATGCAATTCTCCGTAACAGTATATTACACAATGCATTATGTTGCCCGTGGAAATTGCTGTCTTTGGCTCTTTATTTTACCTGAGCAGTAATGAGTATAATGATGGTTAAGAACCTACAATGCTCAGTATCGCACTCATTGTGTGTTACTTAACAGAAGTGTAGTAGGGTGAAAGGAAATCCATATTGTGTTATGCTACAAGACTGAGTACTTATGGAGATATGTCGATGGGAGTCCCCTCCGGAAAACTGCTTTTATTTATAAGTTTAGACAGACGAAAGATAATTTTCGACTTTCTCTATTTCGAAAATAGCTCTATTTTTGAAGTTTTTTTTTATGAATGGGTAATTATGCTGATCGGCATACACCGCACCCGCCGCATTGACCGAAGGTGAGTAACACTCTCTGGGGAGTTCTAAGGTTAGACTACGGGGAAAGGGAGCGTTAGATTAATCAAACGGGAGGGTTAGGTTTAGAGCCATTAAAGGAGAGGGTTAGGGTTAGGGTTAGGCTGCGGGTAGGGGAATCTTAGGATCAGGTTGCAGGGAGGGAAGTCTTAGGGTTAGGCTGTGGGGAGGAGAATCTTAGGGTTAGGCTGCAGGGAGGGGAATCTTGGGGTTAAGCTGCAGGGATGGGAGGGTTAGGGTTAGGATAATGAAAGGGCAGGGTTAGGGTAAGGATTAGGTTAAGATTCAATTCAAACTTAACATTTGCAGCAGCATCTTCTGTCTTCCATGAATCGATTGCTTCTCCTCTACGAGGCAGAAGCAATCGATTCCCCAGCCAGTTTGCAATTTGCTGGGAGTAAACTTACCTTTTCAAAAAGGGGTGTTCGCAGCTGTGACCCATACCCGAGAAATGTCATGGTACCAATTTAAATAGCAAATATATAATCGCTCAGCCCTGTAGCGTATGAGATGTTTGTAGCGCATGTTTGCAGTGTCGTGGAGTTCTTCCTTTGTCAGATGAGTGTGGTATGTAAGTCCCATAATCGGAACGCCAACAGTGAACTTGCAGGCGCTAAAAGGGTTTGAGTGATCGACTTATTTACTCAACACCTGTCAGTCAGAATGTTGTAATGCTGACATGTACTGTATTTTAATCCTAACCCTAATTACTAATTAACAGCTAATTGCTTAACCTAGAATAATGCAGCTCCAGCTCCAGTCGCCAGGACACAGACAGCTCCAGCGGGGGACACAACGAAAACAGAGTGAAGAAAGACAGGACAGAGGGACAGAACAGGAGAGAAGAGAAGAAGACAGGATGGAAGAAGAGCATAGAATAGACAAAGACAGAGTGGAGGAAGATCATAGAAGAGAAGAAGACAGAGTGGAGGAAGAGCATAGAATTGTAGAAGACAGAACAGAAGAAGAGCATAGAAGAGAAGAAGACAGAGCAGAGGGAGAGCACAGAATAGTAGAAGACAGAACAGAAGAAGACAGAGTGGAGTGGAGCAAGAACAAAGAAGAGAAGAAGACAGAATTGAGAATAAGCATAAAAGAGAAGAAGACAGAAAAGAGAAAGAGCATAGATGAGAAGAAAGAGAGCGGAGGAAGAGCATAGAAGAGAAGAAGACAGAGCGGAGGAAGAGCATAGAAGAAGAGAAGACAGAGCAGAGGAAGAGCATAGAAGAGAAGAAGACAGAGCAGAGGAAGAGCATAGAAGAGAAGAAGACAGAGCAGAGGAAGAGCATAGAAGAGAAGAAGACAGAGCAGAGGAAGAGCATAGAAGAGAAGAAGACAGAGCAGAGGAAGAGCATAGAAGAGAAGAAGACAGAGCAGAGGAAGAGCATAGAAGAGAAGAAGACAGAGCAGAGGAAGAGCATAGAAGAGAAGAAGACAGAGCAGAGGAAGAGCATAGAAGAGAAGAAGACAGAGCAGAGGAAGAGCATAGAAGAGAAGAAGACAGAGCAGAGGAAGAGCATAGAAGAGAAGAAGACAGAGCGGAGGAAGAGCATAGAAGAAGAGAAGACAGAGCAGAGGAAGAGCATAGAAGAGAAGAAGACAGAGCAGAGGAAGAGCATAGAAGAGAAGATGACAGAGCGGAGGAAGAACATAGAAGAAGAGAAGACAGAGCAAAGGAAGAGCAAAGAAAAGAAGAAGACAGAGCAAAGGAAGAGCATAGAAGAGAAGAAGACAGATCAGTGGAAGATCATAGAAGAGGAGAAGACAGAGCAGAAGAAGGCAACAGAAGAGAAGTAGATGCAATATCCCTCCAGTGTGTGCCCAACTTAATACTGTTTGCAACAGATTTGTCTCCCCTGCAACGCATCCAGTTGCAATGTTCAAAATGAATTCTGCTTATTTTTAAGCACTGGATCCAGTCCAGAGTTCCAATCCAACATGTGCTCAGGGGCACCACTTACTAGAGAGCAGCAGCCAGGTCTGGTAACAGCGGGTATTCAAGGGGATCATCTGTACCAGGGGCTCAACTTAAAAGGGGCCCGCTCACATACAGCACGTTCTTACTTACTTTTGCCTCTGGATCAATCCACTGCCTCAGTGATGTCACAAGTATGTAGTGAATTGATTGGATCGGTGGGAGTCCCCGGTCTGATGGTCCGCCTTTAGAAATAGAGACAGCCGAAAGTTCCTTTTCGGCTGTCTCTATTTCGAATGGCAGCCATTTTAGATAAATTTTTTTATGAATGGGTGAGTATGCCGATCTGCATACTCACCCACTCATTTTCACTGCAGACCTACCGCTAGCTCCGGGGAGGTAAGTAACCTCTCCAGTTACTTTTAGTCCTGTGGGGGAGTTAGGGTTAGGCTGTTAGGACAGGAGGGTTAGGGTTAGGCTGCGGGGAGGGGGTGTTATGGTTAGGCTATAGAGAAGGGAGGGTTAGGGTAATGGACAGGGAGGGTTAGAATTAGGGAAAGGGTTGTTTTTAAACTTACCTATGGGAGCACCGTTATCACGGCCTGGGTAATTTCTAGAACAACTGTGGGATTGAGAAAGGGCGGAGTCTGGGCTTCAAAGATGAAACGGGGGGCCCTCAGATAATGCTTGCACATAGGAACCAGAACAGGAACAATAGCTGTGACCGGGCACAGTACTGTCTGGAATGCTGGATAGGAGTGCAGGCAACGGCACCGGAATGGATTGCAGGCAAAACACTGGACTGGATTGCAGGCAAGACACGACACGGGGCCGGATTGCAGGCAAGACACTGGGCCGGATTGCAGGCAAGACACCGGGCCGGATTGCAGGCAAGACACCGGGCCGGATTGCAGGAAAGACACTGGACTGGATTGCAGGCAAGACACTGGACCGGATTGCAGGCAAGACACTAGACCGGATTGCAGGCAAGACACTGGACCAGATTGCAGGCAAGAGTACAGGACTGAACTGCAAGCAGCAACAAGAGAGAACCAGGCTCCTTCTGTGACAAAGTAGATCTGGCACAGAAGAGAAGAGTTCTGACAGGGTTTAAATAGCCCTCTCTAGTTTAGGATTGGCTGCTGTGATCATGTGCTCCTGCTGGCTTGCCTCTGATTGGTCCATCGATGTCATGTGCCGCGGACTGTCATGGCGGCGCCCTTGCTCCGGAACTCCCACCAATAGACCTGCTGCACGCTGAGAGAGAGGACTGCATCCAGCTACAGCCCAGGACCGGACCCCTCCAGGAGACTGACAACGGAAGACCCTGCTGAGGAGCGGGACCGTGGCGGGTAAGTCAGGCGGCGTCTGCCGCAATGTGTGACAACCGTGTTCGGTGCTCCGGGGATCGATTGCTATGCCTCATCAAGACATAAGCAATCGATATCCCAGCCCGTTTGGAACTAGCTGTGAGAGAACGACCCTATCGAAATAGGGCCATTCTAAGTGGGGACCCACACCCGATTGGATGAATATGAGCCATGAAAATGGCTTCCTCTCCTCTAAGTTGTTGCCATTTAAAATTAAAACGAGAGATCCCGTAAGCCTGTGCACGTTTTACAACCTTTTCTTAAGCTTAAGCAAGCTGTGAAACTGTGAATAAAAAGTGTTTTCTTAGCATGTATGATTATTATTACTTCATACACGCGCTACGTCTGAAGTGGAAATTGCTCGATGTTATTACGCGACCTGTCAGCTCTCCTCTCTTACCCATGAACCCGACTAATCTTCTGCCCCAAAGACTTCAATGGATTCTTGCCGAATGAGATCAGATGTTGTTTTTGGGACACTTTCGAAGCCCAGAAATGGAATTTGGAGGTTGGCATCCAAGTAATAATGGGGCATAGCAGGACGAAGCTTAGAAAGCTGGCAAAAAATTGAGACATGGACTTAGAGACGTCAGGAATGTGGGCCATATGTGTCTGAAGTCACACACATTATATATGAGGCATTATCCCGCCATGATAAAGCTGCAGGATATGGAGAACAAGAAGCACATCTGGGGGATAGATCCGTCTCCAGTTCAGTGGTAACTGGTCATGTGACCTTATCCACGAGCAGGAAAACTTTGCATGTACGAATATATAAGGAACTTCAGTCCTAGGGCCAGTCACAGAGCTATGACCGCTGGCATATTTACGCTAGCTGGAGTCGTAAAAACGCTGTTTTGCACGTTCTGCGCATGCGCGTGGCAGATGTTACGATCAGAAACTCTGAACATACTTACGAGCTTACGATCAACAGCGTAATTCCAAACAAAGGGGCGTGCCAGCCATTCGACACCTGTTATTACGCTTCGGAGGCGGGGTGAGGCATTTAAATCGTACAGTATGGGCGCGCTTAGGCGCATAAGTACGTGCAGCCATTACGGCCGACAGGAGTTACGCTTTGAAAAGTTAAGGTAGGGTTTAGAAAGCATAACACGGCCAACCAAGTCCGACCGAGGGGAGTGCATAGTAATTACGAAAGTATAAATACGCTACACGTCGAGACGTAAAGGGAACGGAGGTCTGGATCTGGCCTATATTTACTAAGCTGCGTGATTGGAAAAGTGAAGATGTTGCCCATAGCAACCAATCATATTATGGTTTACATTCTCTGAATGTAATAGGAAAGTGAGAGCTAGAATCTGATTGGTTGCTATGAGCAACATCTCCACTTTTCCAATCCCACAGTTTAGTAATTCTGGCACCTAGACAGCAATAAGGATAAATCCACTTTTGCACGACCCTTGCTATTGAGGGCCACAGGCCATCATCCAGTCACCTGCTTCTATCACCAGAAAGAGGTCAAGACTGAACCTATAATCAGGGCCGCCATCAGGGGGAAACAGCCGGGACTACTGTCTCAGGCCCACAGCTAATGGGGCATGCCATCATTTCAGGGTCAATGCACAGTTTCTAAAGGTGGCTCTGCCTATTTTTATTTCCTTATTACCATCAAAAGGGTGTGTCCTGTACCACCAAAGGGGTGTGTCCTGTACCACCAAAGGGGTGTGTCCTGTACCACCAAAGGGGTTTGTCCTGTGAATAGCTCCACCCATGGATGAAGACTATTTCTCAGTTACAATAGCAGTATCAGTGTTTATTGATTGTTATATTGTCAGTGAATAAAGCCTTTCAGTGTTACTGTGGAGACTGTGAATAGGATCCGCTGACTTCTCCATCTCCATAGAAAAGATAAAAGTATGTGACACTGCAGCCGATTAACAAGAGACCAAAGTGTATTTATCATTTCTGTCTCCAAGGAAAGAAATGTGATATGGGGGGGGCGGGCCTTGATTACATGATATTATGTGCCCTCTGCCTGTCAGAGCTACTGTTACTAGGGATGGGTTGGGCTTGATTATGCAAATTGGCTCCTAAGCCCCCCCCCTTACTAATTTTAGAGCTCCCGCAGGGGAATGAGACTGTGGGAGATTTACCGGCTCTCCCGGGATACCCAGAGATATGCCTAAATTTCAGTGTAACTGCTGCAAACTCCTCACAAGAGAGGGGAGAGACAGAGGAGTTCACTCCGATCTCCCGTGCTCCGCATCTGCGGTAACCTGGATCCAGCCCACAGTGTGTGTTTTTACGTTTAGAACTGCTCCAATGTCCGGTTATAAACGATCAACAGCTGATACCTCCCCCCCCCCACAGCAGGCCAGGGCCGGATTGAGGGCCATGTGGGCCTGGGGCTGAAAATTATCAAGGGCCCATGCTATATAGTATGTTTTGGTGAAAGATATCAGTCCCTGACATTCATCCATATGCACTGCAGTGTATGGGGGCCTATTTTCAGATGGAGGCCTGGGGCTGTAGTCCCATTAGCCCCATTGTTAATCTGGCCCTGCAGCAGGCACAATAAAACCAAATTAACACATTTCAGGAATAAAGACACTGACAACTCTAGTTGGGTTTACAAAGGGGACATAGGATTATTGAATATCAATTGGAGGAATTTGAGAACGAATATAAAACTTAGGGTTGAGCAAGGTGGCAAATAGCAGGTGAGCGTCACCACAGGAACTTGAAACGATAACCATAAGTTATCGATAAAGGCGCCCCCACCCCACCCCCAATACTCCCGGCTCCACCTCTTCACTTGCACACCTCACCTTGACGGAGGAGGCAGACCAGGCCCCGTCACGAGGACTAGCATTAACTCGAAGGGTGCACCTCTGATACCAGATATTTTATCCCCCATCTTTTTTAATTGCGCCAGCAATAAATACGGTGACACACTACCTCTACCGCTAACCTATGCCCCGTCTGTGAAAACAATAAACAACCCACTATATAAACTTGGTCACCTGACACAAACCTCCACCCCTCCAACCAACCAATCAAAACTACCCGGGTGTGGGTTCCTGCTTAGATAGGGCCGTTTCCTCCCAGCCATGCCCCTATGAGGCATTGCAATTGATCCACGGAGCACTGAGCTTATCCTAATCCTTTCCCTAATTCTAACCCTTACCCTCCCCTCTTATTACCCTAAACCTAACCCTCCCTTCCCCACAGCCTGACCCTAAGCCTCCCTCCCCTACAGCCTGACCCTAACCCTCCCGAAAGGTAAGGCAAAAAACTACCCCAACTGTTTTCATAATTTTAACCATAACACTCCCCTCCATTACCCTAACCCTCCCTTCTTCTCAGCCTGACCCTAACCCTCCCTTCCCTGTAGCCTGACCCTAAGCCTCCCTCCCCTGCAGCCTGACCCTAACCCTCCCTACCCCACACCCTGGAGAACTTACTCCTTTACTGGCGGTGGAGGGATATCGGCGGCGGTGGTATTTCCAAATGAGAATCGGTGAAGTATACTGATCGGCATACTCCCCCATTCTAAAAAAAAAAATCATTAACCGGGGAGTAATCGAAATAGGGACATCTGAAAAGAAAATTGCGGCTGTCCCTATTTCGGAAATCAGCAATTCTAACCGGGGACTTCAACCGAAACTACCCCGTTATTTACATAATTCTAGAACAATCCTAATAACACATGCCTACTGTATGTTAGGACCCAGCTGGTCGTTTTTATCACCTTGCTGTTAATCAATGCTCGGTTCCTTTAAACAAATCAATATAGCAAATAGTAAAAACTATAAAAGCATTAAATAATGCTATAAAAAACAATACCCTGCATGTTTTTCTAATGAATCAATGTGCAAAGTGGACTTTGCCTTTATACAGCCTATTAAAGCAATATTGTGGTGATGGGTTTTGTGAACGTGCAATTATTGGCTGTTAATCAGAAGGTAAACTTTTCCTGGCTGGAGAAATGTATGAAATCCTAAGATAAAACTTATTGATCTGTTGTAAAAATGAGTTTTGCCTTGAGAGAAACCAATCCATAGTTTGTTTATGCATTATAAGGATATGCTGATGAATCTGCAAAAAAAAAAAACTAAAACATAAAATGACTCTGACAAAGTCTCTTCTATTTGCTGGTAATCGAGTAACGATTTGCGGGAAGAGCAAGAGCCTGGAGGACACGGAAGTTTATTCATAGTGGACGAGGAGCAGAACTTTCTGTGTGGATCAGAGAAACGCTCTTGTAATCTCCTCTACCCAGACAGGCATTGGCTTTCATCAGCGCTGTTCATTTAGCCCACCTCACAATTGCTACAAAAATTGGCCACACGTCCACCTGTCCAAATGTAATTCACACCTCTCTTAATTAAATACATATTTGCTGCGAGCGAGGATCTGAGACCCACAGTAAGCATTGGGAATAAAACAGATGAAGCCCAGGCTCCAATATATATGATTACTTTTTTTTTTACATTTACTGTTCCTTCACACTAATTTCAGCCTCGGTTCCACCTCTCTTGGGCATTACAGTATGGTAGATTTGAAAGACGAAAAAAATAATTTAAATAATGCATATCTATTTGGCATGCTCATCCCACCATTCATTCTCCTAGTGCATGAATCAATTTGAAACTGTGTTCAGGTGAAGTGTTATTATAAGTGGTCGATATTGCACCTCATGTTCTCTATCTCTCTACTATTGCACCTTCTGTTTCATCTGCTGCACCCACAGGCTGTTCACCCACCTCAGTTTCCTGGCTCTTGCCTCCTAAACACACCTTCTCTATATCACTTATTGCTTGTTTATTTTCCTCCCTCTCCTGTAATTTTGGGCGCTATTTACAAAGATAATTTTCATATGATAAAGCTAGACGCTCTGAGTATGGATCATGCCCATATAATGCACGGTTTTGCAGAGCTTTTCTATGTAGGTGGTTCTACAGTGAGTGAGGATAAAAAAAGGAGGATTTCTTAACTTGCTATTTAAAGACCATGAACAAATTATCTAAGACTAATTGTTGTTTTAAATACAGAATTATAAATAAACAGCAAAGTCAAATGAATCTATGATCTATTTCAGCTCAAGGGCCGGATCTTGATATATGATAATTTTCCGATCTGCCATTGTAGGGGCGCGATAGTCTCGTGCCCAGGTAACAACATGGACGGATGGAAATCCGATAGCCAGTTCTTTCTTAGCTCTCCGAACATGGATAACGATGCACAAAAATGGCTACCATATGGAAGTCTGACTCGGTACGTATCGAGAGGGTGCGCCTATACTATACGTTGTCATAAGGCACGTTCCTTTGTCAAAAGGAGGCGGATCTGTCATTAAGTCTGGATGAGTTGTGGAAATCATAACGTGGCGTGCCATTGGCTTGCAAGCCATTACGGCACATAGGCTTAGATCCTGGGCTACGGCCGACAGGGGAATTACATACAGCGCGTACGTAATTCCTGTCTAGAAGGTTATGCGTATATGCACAACCTTCTTATGATGCCATAAGTGTCGGCATACGTAACTAATGTTACATATACCGGCTTACGAAAAGGGGGCTTCCCCCATTACGCTTGTCGTATCTCCGCCGTGAAGGGGTACCAAGAGAACTGTCCGAATTTCGGGAGCCCTGGACTGTGTGTATCTAATTCTGAAGCATCAACAATATCCACTATGGCCTTTTAAATCCCACTTTTATCAGATGTTTGCATTAAAGGTCACTGCCAGGAAGACGATAATAAGGCCACAGGTGGTGCGTCAGAACAGCGACACAATAAAAGCATTGCCATATGGGTCTGCACAGGCTGCCGAGGCCTCCGTGGAAGAGAGAAGATTGACATCACTCATGTGTAACCTTGAAAGGGCCTCTACACAAAGTAACCCATGCGTGAATAATTAGATGAAAGGCCGAGAGAGAAGCCGGTGTCAGTGCAGAAGTGTCCGCCGCACACATCTGCCTGTCTATCCTTGTTACGCTATATCCACCTAGAAGTGCTACCATATGTATAACAGCGGGGAAGACGGCGTATTACACACCGACCACTATGCAAATGAGAAAGTAAAATGACCATAAAATGCAAATACCGAACTGAGAACAGACAATGCGCAATTCTACTGGCCCGGAAACTGCTACATAAATGTCTTCCATATGTGTCATATAATATACTCAAAATCTAAGAAAAAAAAATTATATATATATATACCCTCCATCCTACATGACCCATTCCATTAGGTACAAAATACTCTGTTCCTCAGTTTCCAACTGTCAGTTACTATGGTAACCACCTTTGTGGAAGCTACAAATCGTTTTTTAAATATCAGTTAAGTCATTTCACCAGCTGAGTGACAGCTGGAAGATCAGGTGCAGAGTATATTTGTACCTAATGGAATGGGTCATGTTGAAGGGTCTGCATATGGGGTATATTTGGGGTCTGGGAATGGCATATATTATAATATATGGTGATCTGTGTAAACATTGGGTTTCTCCGCCAGCCCGTTCTTTTCACAGGAGACCGGCGGTTCCTAATATCCATTAAATGTCGGAGCAGAGTTTTACACTCCGCTCCCGGGGTAAAACATCTCAGGATGGCATTAGTGCCTTTGGGCCTGATCCAGAGCTACGATGTTACACTGAGCGCTGTAGCGCTCAGTGTAGCATCG